>ML101853.1:42359-111313 GCA_003697995.1 Taxidea taxus jeffersonii
AAAAAAAATAAAATCTTTTAAAAAAGTAATTGGAAGTTATATTTAGACTAAATTAAAAAAGGCTTAAACAAAAACTCTGTAATACTCATATACTTGCCATGTAACAATAAATGAATAAATGTGTATTTTTAGCAGAGAAGTTCATATTGACTAGAATACTTAATTTCCTCTTATAATCTCCAAATGCTTGTTAAATGTCCAGTAATGGGCTTTATGTCAGCATATCGCCATTAATGCCATGGGAGTGGAGAGGTTGTCAAGGAAAAAAATGCATCGCTGTTGTTGTACACTGAGTAGAATGTCTCATGTCCCTTCCTGAGTGAGACAGTCACATGCTAACAGGAGTAGAAAACTGAATTTCATGATCTCTGGATGACTTTACGTATACAATGATATGATTTTCTATTGATGACTGCGGTATATAAGGATGATCGCTACTTCTTAGATTCTTGGAAATTTTACAGAGCAGTTTCTTCTCATTCTTTGGTATTTTAATAACATTTACACTAGTCAAAAAAACCATAGATCAGGGGCGCTCAGTGGGTTAAAGCCTCTGCCTTCTGCTTGGGTCGTGATCCCAGGATCCTGGGATCGAGCCCTGTATGGGGAGCCTGCTTCCCTTCCTCTCTCTGCCTGCCTCTCTGCCTACTTGTGATCTCTGTCTGTCAAATAAATAAATAAAAAAACAACCCCCCAAAACCCATAGATCACTATCTGAATATTTTTAAATGAACTATTTTTAGAAAATCTCCAAACACATACTGAAACTGTGTAAAGAAGTATCACATTCTCCTTCTCTGAATATGTTTGCCAATAATTCCAACAAATTTTGTACGACTCTCATTTTCCTTTGGTATATAGGAAAGTATAAAAAAGGAAATAACAGCAACTTTTCATAGGTCTCTCAGGACGATGGACATCTCCTTTATGGCTTTTACGGGACAGAATCTCTCCTATCATATTTTTAACATGGTTATAATAGTCAATGTTGGTGGACTTATCTTTCTCCCCCCGATTTTGTCCGTATCACCCATCACATTGTATGATGCTAATTCTTTCCAGATAATGAACTGTCCCACTGGAAGTATGAGTGTAGCAGTGCTGCCAAACTCAGGGAGGCCAAAGAACATTTTATTGGTACCATGTACTCATGTGGGGAAGGGTTGCTACATTGTTCTTTAAAAAAACCTCTAAGAAGGGCACCTGGGTGGCTCAGTGGGTTAAGCCTCTGCCTTCGGCTAAGGTCATGATCTCAGGGTCCTAGGATCGAGCCCCGAATCAGGCTCTCTGCTCGCAGAGAGCCTGCTTCCCCCTTTCTCTCTGCCTACTTGTGATCTCTCTCTCTCTGTCAAATAAATAAATAAATTTTTTAAAAATCTCTAAGACACTTAATTTATCATATTGCTTGGAGCACAGATTGTATCTTTGAGGTTTGCTCTGTGAAAACACGCCATGCAGTATCATTAGGCAGAATGAGAGAACGACTATATGGAAAACAAAATGAAAACTTTGTTTCTGGCCCTTTGGAATCATATTCCACTATTGATGGGGGAACAGAAGGCAAGGTGAGTACAAGCATAAGCTGACACCTGCACCCTCCCCCAGCCCCCCACTCCTGGGTGAGACATGAGGGACACTCTTCCAGGAATCTCCTCCAACTATCTTGACCTTAATACTTGCTAAAGGGAAAAACCTTGAAAATGGCAAGGCCCCTGGTATCCGGTTTCTTGTCAGTGCTGTTTAGCATATGAAAGTTCTTTAGAAACTCCCTTTTCCCTTACCTCCCCCAAACCAGCCACCGGTCACAACCCCAGTGCAGCAGCTCCTTCTGCCTATGGGTCCTGTCCCCATGCTTTATAAAGTAAACCACCATTTTGCACCAAAGACGTCTCAAGAATTCTTTCTTGGTCATGGGCTTCGGACTCCACCCCACCCATCCTCACTTCTGTTCCAAAACTTCATCATTCGATGCGTGAACATGGGGCTTTGAGTCTTTCCATCTGGACGCCAAGCTGCAGTGCAAAATTGGTGAGTACTTTCTCTCCTCTTCCTTTACTCTCATTTCAGGGGCTTTTCAATGAGTGTGGTCTTATTGGAACACCTGCATGTTGATTGCTCAGGTTGCAAACCTAGCCTGTGGCTGCTCTGTGGGGAGAGAAACCCTGCCTTTTTGACTGGAGTTAGTACCCTGACAAGAATGGTAAAAAGACCCAGAAACTTGATGCCCTCTCTTTATTCCTGTTTTTCTTTCTTCTTCCTTCCTTCTTTCCTTCCTCCCTTCCTCTTTCTTTTTCTTTTTTTCTTTCTCTCTTTCTCTTTCTCTTTTCTTCCTTTCCTTCTTTGACAGAGACACCGGTAGAGAGAACACAAGCAGGGGGAGTGGCAGAGAGAAGCAGGCTTCCTGAAGAGCAAGGAGCCCAATGTGGGACTCAATTCCAGGACACAAGCAGAAGGCAGATACTTAACAACTGAGCCACCCAGGCACCCCTTTATTCCTGTTCTTATACAAAGTTGTCTGTCTTAGGCATGGGACAGCCACCTAAGTCATCAGGATGGCTGCCAATCTTAATTCCTGTGTGTGGTTTCCTCCTGATTGAGCTAATGTGATCCCCTCCATATCTCTGGTCTAGCCAGGCCATGGGACCTCCACTTGGGGATGAAGTTTTAGAATACAGGTGAGGTTCAGTGGGGTGGAGTCTGGAGCTGACAACCAATAAAGAATTCTTGAGACGTCTTTGGTGCAAAATGGTGGTTTATTTTTTATTTTTTTTTAAAGATTTTATATTTATTTGACAGATCACAAGTAGGCAGAGAGGCAGGCATAGAGAGAGGGGGAAGCAGGCTCCCTGCTGAGCAGAGTGTGATGCGGGGCTTGATCCCAGGACCCTGGGATCATGACCTGAGCTGAAGGCAGAGGCTTTAACCCACTGAGCCACCCAGGTGCCCTTATTGAAAAAATTTTAGAAAAGATTTTATTTATTTATTTGACAGGCAGAGATTCCTGTTTTTTAACTCATACCAATGCATCCCTCCCAAAAACCAAACTCTAGACTACTTTTCTCCAAGTGTTTCTAGAGAATTCCAGTTGTTGCTGATGAAGTTCTAGAACATAGGTGAGGTTCGGTGGGGTGAGATCCAGAGCCGATGACCAAGAAAGAATTCTTGAGACATCTTTGGTGCAAAATGGTGGTTTATTAAAACACAGGGACAGGACGCATGGGCAGGAAGAGCTGCTGCCCCGGGTTATGAGGGATGGCAGGTTCTGTACCTTGTGGTTGGGGGAAGGTGAGGGAAAGGGAGACTTCAAAGGGAGCTTTCATATGCTAAAGAGGGACTACAAGGTGCTGGGATACCGGAGGTCTTGTGGCTTGATCTATGTTGTCTTTCCCCTTTTGGCAAGCCATTAACATCAAGGTAGTTGGGAGATTCCTAGTGGAATGTCATATTCCTCCTATCACACAACCTTGTCAATGAGCTTTAGGTTAAGAAGAAATTTAACTTTATTTTCATTTCCTTCTGCATCAGCCTCCTTTAATTTTATGAAGGGGAGGGTGATGTTAGGGCTTTAGGAACTGAGTTACTTGTCTCTAGAAGTTAGGCTATTGATAAGATAGCTTCTTTGTTGTAAATCAATAGGACATTTGTAAACCTGGGGAGACTCCTGTCTTGCAGGATTGTGATCTCTGCAAGTGAACTATTTGTTTTTCTTTTATGGCAGCCAGGAGTGCCTGAGGGATGTCACGCATGTCACTGAGGTGGGGTGGGGGGAGAGGGGATGTAAGGTGCCAGCTTTTGCTTTGTCCTCAGCCAGCCTTCTGCTCCCTCATCATTGCTATTCCTTTCATGGATCTTTTAAAATTATCCACTTCAGGGACGCCTGGGTGGCTCAGTGGGTTAAGCCACTGCCTTCGGCTTGGGTCATGATGCCAGCGTCCTGGGATCGAGTCCCACATCGGGCTCTCTGCTCATCAGGGAGCCTGCTTCTCCCCTCCCCTCTCTGCCTGCTTGTGTGATCTCTGCCAAAAAAATAAAATCTTTAAAAAAAATTTATCCATTTCAGGTCCCTGGGCTAATGCTAGAGCCCCAGGCAAGCTTGAAATTAATCACTACTACTGTTCAGATCCCTTTCCTCTTGTCATAGGATTTTTTTTTTTTAATTGACATTTATGAATCCTGCATACCCCTGTCCTACCTGTGCCCCAGTACGACCAGCCTGGATGGGACACTCTCCACAACTTCCTTTGCTAGTCTTAACCTAGGAAAGCACTTGTTCCCATTTGGGAGGACATGAAATGCCCAAGGTAACTGCATGCCTTCCTAAAATGGGTGTTCATTTTAATTCCTTTTTTTTTTTTTTTTTCTTAAAATGTGACCTTGGATAGGACTAGTTAGATAATTTCAAAGCATTTAGACTTTGTGCCATAATTTAGATCACAATACGAATGTAGACACCATCTCTGCTTCATTGTAAGGGCATTTCTGATATTTTTGCCTGCTATCTGAAGGATAAATAAAAAGACAAATCAAGGAGAGTGGAGGAAAGTTGACAAACAGAGAGTGGTGGTCTGAGTCTTATGAAAACAAATTTTTACCTTTCTTGGCGCGACAATAAGGATCCACCATAGAGCAGTGCCAGGTACTGTTGGGGTTAATGGGGAGCAGGAAATAAGCAATACTGGGCTTGCTAAAATGCAACACAGAGGGCACTGGAGGCCTGGAAGTTTGGGAGGAGGGCGGAGGCCTTTGGAAAGCCTGGTGGGCTCCCAACTCTGCTGTTGGAATGCCTTGGGGCGGGGCCTTCCCCAAAGCTTTGTTAGTCCAAACAGCTGCCCTGTGATCTAAGACGGATGCTTCGGGCCCCTAGGCTATGTTTGGCAGAACTGGTAGAACAGGAAGATTAGCATATTGTATCTTACCTGGAAACAGCTCCTCCTAGTTTTAGTAAGACTGCTTCTTGAGAAACTGTAAGGATTTGTGATTATCCTGAAGGACCCATAAAGCAGGAGCAAAGAAGGGTTGGGTCTCCAAGCATTGCCCCTCTGTGACAGCAAAGTTTGGAGTAATCCTAGATCCGTTGGCACAGGGATTGCTGTCCATTCCTGGCAAGATACTACTTTTCTGAAATCACGTGTTTTCATAAATTATTTGAATTATAATATACAGTCTTATATTAGTTTCAGGGGTACAATTTGATGGTTCATCAGTTCTGTACATTACTCAGTGCTCATGAAGATTGGTGAACTCTTCCTCTTATCTATTTCAGCAACATCCCTCCCCCCACCACCACCACTTCCCTTTGAGAACCACCAGTCTTCTATTTAAGAGTCTTTTTAATCAATTTTTCTGTTTGCTTCTTTAATTCTACATATGAATAAAATCATATATTTGTCTTTCTCTAACTTATTTCACCTAGCCTTATTCCCTCTAGGTCCAGCCATGTTTTTGCAAATGGGAAGATCTTTTTTATGGCTAACGAATATGACATTGTGCATATATGTCCCATCTTCTTGATTCATTCATCTAGCAGTGGACACTTGGGTTGCTCAGCAACAAAACAAAAAGGCAACCTCCTAAATGGGAAAAGTTACTTGCAAATGACCTATCTGATAAGGGGTTAATATGAAGAGGAAAATGACCCAGAGCTGGGCCAGGCCAGGAGGCCCCAGAAAATGGAAAGTCACCAACAATAAGCCAGAGATAAGCAGAAGCCCTACTGGCAGCAAGAGCTAACCAGCCCTTTCTGCTTCTGTAAACAGGCTTCCCACCACAGGCTCCCTGCACCCCTGTTCTTGCCCAGAGCAGCCCCTGCTCCCCCTGGTTTAAACCCACCTCCCAGCAGTCAGCATAGCCCTGGGGACCTGCCTGCCTGCAGTCCCCTATGAATCCCTTGTGACCACGGGGCCCTGGGTTCTGAGCATGAGTTCATTTGGGTTTCCTGGCAAGAAATGAATTCAAGTACTCCTATTTCTTCAAGTGTCTCTTGATTTCTTCCTGGTCTGATTTTCATTTTTCTGCAAAAAATATCCAAAATGTATAAAGAACTGATACAACTCAACGCCAAATTTAAAAATCCAATTACAAATGGACAGAGGAGCTGAATAGACCTTTTTCCAAAGGCAACATACATATGGCCAACAGAGACATGAAAAGATCACTTAACATCACTAATCATCAGGAAAGGCAGATAAAAACCACGGTGAACTGTCACCTCACACCTGTCAGGATGGGTTATATAGAAAACACAACAGTGAGTGTTAGCAAGGATGTGGAGGAAAAGAAGTCTTGCCCCGCGTGGGAACGCAAACTGGGGCAGCTACTTGGAAAAACAGCACGGAGGTTCCTCAAAAAAATTCAAAATTGAAATACCGTATCTTCCACCAGTTTATTTCCCCTAAGAAAACAAAAACACTTATATGAAAAGATACAAGTTCTCCTGAATTTTTGCCTAATAAGTTATTCTCTAAGAAGGGTTCAGGTGTATTAGGATTCATCAAGCTAGAAGTCCACAGAGTTGTCAATGAATGAGGAGATTCATGGATTCCACAGAACACTGTGGATCCGGAGTTCCCGTGTATCTACTGATGAAGAGACAGTTACTAAGTGTTGCATATGTACACACATGCATTTGCTTATGATTTAGGATATAGACATTTTCGGTGACATGGTTTTCTTCTATTAACACATTTTTATTAATAAATATCAATAGTAATGAGTTTTTATTTCCAAAATTTATAATCTGTAAAAAGTAATGTACCTAGTAAACACAGATACTATCTACAAAGTCAACTTGTAACTCTCCTAGAGGACTTTGACTTTACTTGACAGTCATCATCATGTCTAAAAATAATATATTACTTCTAATTTTTTTTAAGATTTTATTTATTTATTTCACAGAGATGACAAGTAAGCAGAGAGACAGGCAGAGACAGAGGAGGAAGCAGGCTCCCTGCTGAGCAGAGAGCCGGATGCGGGGCTCAATCCCAGGACCCTGGGATCAGGACCTGAGCCGAAGGCAGAGGCTTTAACCCACTGAGCCACCCAGGTGCCCCTATTCTAATTCTTGATCGTTCAACTGGAATGTCTTCTTTCATTTCTTAGGTTGGATCGACTGTTTGCTTATTACTTCTTGAAGCAACCTCCCTAAGAAAGGAGTGCAAAAGAGGTAAGTTTCCTGAGTTTTTCTGTTTGAAAAAGTTTTTATTCTGTACTGGTATGGTTAACAGTTTGGTAGCTGATGAAAGTGCATGTTGAATCTTTTCTTTTGGTTTCTATGTAATTGGTAGTACTTTTGGAATTTTTTTATATTATATTGAAAATGTCTTTTATTATCTCCACTTTTACATTCTTTGTTTTATTTCAGTCCTTCTGAAATTTCATGATGATGTGTCGGTGTCTGAGTCTCTCTAGAAAGTATTAGATTCTCCATTGAGCCTTTTTCTTGTTGTTGCTCTCTTATATATCTGTATTCTGAAATACTTAGTTAACTCTTCAACCTTACATTTCATTTGAATTTTTTAAAATAATTTTGTCGTGTTTAAAAACATGATCCAGTGGATTCAAGAAAAAAAAAAATCTATGTAGGTCTTTGAATTGTTGAATTTTAGAGGCAAAACCTTTTTTTCAGGGGACATAGAACCTTACCCATGACCAAAATTAAAAAGTAGTAGCAGTAGTAGTCTTTGCCCTTCTCTCCACCTCCCCTTCTTCCTCATCCTACTATTGGTGATGATGTAATGCTGTTGGTACATAAATTATACAACCTTCCTAGAGGGCACCTGCTTAGTAGAGACTGAAGCTTTAACATTTGACTATGACCTAACCACTCATACATACAAAGTCTACCTCTAAAAATGTGTAACTAAGAAATGATAAGAATACCATAAAAATGTATTCAAGAATAGGATAACTCATGGCCAAGATTGAGAAAATATATCAATTAAGTTACACTTAGGTGCAAGTAACCAGTGAAAAGTTCCTGAGTTAATAGAGTGACTTATTTCAAATTAAATATATTAAAATGGGTAGAGTTGGGGCACCTGGATGGCTCAGTGGGTTAAAGCCTCTGCCTTCAGCTCAGGTCATGACCCCAGAGTCCTGGGATCAAGCCCCACATCGGGCTCTCTGCTCTGCGGGAGCCTGCTTCCTCCTCTCTCTCTGCCTGCCTCTCTGCCTACTTGTGATCTCTGTCTGTCAAATAAATAAATAAAATCTTTTAAAAATAAATAAAATGGGTAGATTGGCATCAGTTATTTTGGTGGCTTATGCATATCATTAAAGAAGTTGGCTTCGTTTTTCATATTAGCCTACGGTACTGTAGAACCGAAGTGACTCCGTCTTAGAAAAAAGGTTCCATTTTGTGTAACCTCCCGCCCCACAAGCTGGCCTTACCAGATAAGAGGTCCCCTGGCCCGCCCCGGTAATCAGTTAAGCAACAGCAACCCCAACTGTTGGACAAACAACTTTCAGGACAAACAACTTTCAAAAAAAAAAAAAAGAAATCCCCTAGACAAAGTAGCCAATCCCCAATGAACAGCACAGCTTAAGCAACCCCAGCACCAATCCTGTTAAAGGTCACCTATACATGTGATTCTTTGTGGTTTTTGCCTTTATAAGCTGCACCCATAAGGGGTACGGGACCCTACTTCCTCCACCCGCTGCGTCGGTGTGTTGGACGGGGGTCCATGCCCAGGCACTCTCTCAATAAAGAAACCTTGCACTTGCATTCAGCTCCGTGTCTCCGTGGTGGTCTCTTCAGGGGGTCTCGCGACCCTGGCACATCATTCGGGGGCTTGTCCGGGATCTCCCTTAAGACCCCTGGACCCCAACCAGAAGGTTTCTTCCCAGCCGGTGGTGAGTGAACTCGTTGTCTGACTTGTTTCTGTCTCTGTGTGTTACTTTCAGTTTTGTTCTTTGCAACAGTTCATATGGTCCTGGTGGATGCGCCACAAAAACCAAACTGTGGGACCCTGGGCGATGGCCCGGAGGCCTGTTTGATTTGGAGGGCTTTTGAGCCCTCGATTCATACAATCTTTGGCACCTCCTCTCCAGGAACCAGGAATGGGTTTGTATCTGACCAAAGACCTCTTTCTCTGCTTTTGAAAACACGTTTTTGTTGGGCCCCACTGGTCGTCCTGTTTACTGTTTGTCTATTGATTGTCCTTATTGTGACTGAACTGACGTGGACTGTGACTATGGGACAGGTTCCTTCCTCCCCTCTAGATCTTTGTCTGGCGCACTGAAGTGATGTGAAAGCGGCTGCCCACAACCGGAGTGTGGAAGTCCATAGGAACAAATTTAACACTTTTTGCAGGTCCGAATGGCTAACCTTCAACGTCGGATGGCCAGCGCAGGGAACCTTTGATGGTGGCCTGATGAAGGCAGTGGAAGACATTGTCTTCCACCCTAGGAGTGGCCACCCCGACCAAATACCATATATTGTTACTTGATGACTGATTGAAAACCCCCCTCCATGGGCGGCCCCCTTCCCGCCCGCTCAGGCTAAAATATTGGCGGCCAAGGCTAGACCCCCCAAAACTCGAAGTCACTTGCCCCCCCCCCCCACTGCGCCACCAATCTTCCAGGGCGGAACCCCTGAGGAAGAATTGTTTTCTGCCCCCGTACACCCCTCCTCAAGAAGTCCTAGGGGCCTCAGCTGCCGCTGCCGCAGGGGCGGGAGAAGCTGAGCCGGCAGGCCTGGCGCAAGGCACCCAGAGCAGACGGGGAGCAACTCCCCAACCCCAAAACCCTATGGTCTCCAGTTCAGTGGCCCTCCCTTTGAGACCTGCAGGCCCACCGGATGAAGCCAGTATCCAACCCTATCACTATTGGCCCTTTGCCACTAGTGACCTCTATAACTGGAGGGCCCAAAATGCCCTTTTCTCTGAGAACCCACGTGATCTGACTAATCTCCTAGAAACTGTCCTTTTTACTCATCAGCCCACTTGGGATGATTGCAAACAGCTACTCCAGATCCTCTTCACTATAGAAGAGAGGGACCGCATTGTCACGGAAGCCCACAAACTAGTCCCGGGGCCCACGGGAGTCCCCACCACTGACCCGGCTATCATAGCCGGGAGCTTCCCAACCACACGGCCAAACTGGGAATACAATACAGCAGAAGGTAAGGAGAGGCTCAAAGTCTATTGCCAGACTCTGTTGGCGGGTCTCAAGGCGGCTGCTCGGAAGCTGGCCAATATGGGTAAGGTATATGACATTAGGCAGGGGCCTGAGGAGAGTCCAGCAGCCTACCTGGAATGCCTACAGGACGCCTTCAGGCAATATACCCCCTATGATCCTGAGGCTCCAGAGACGCGGATGACCCTCACGTTCACTTTTGTGAACCAGGCAGCCTCTGGTATTAAAAAGAAACTCCAGAAACTAGACAGATTAGGGGAAAGGGATATCAGAGATTTGCTGACAGTGGCTGAGAGGGTATACAAATAATAGGGACAGTGCAGAAGAAAAGGAACTAAAAAAGGAGAAAAGGCAGGAAAAGTCTTTAGCGCATGTTTTGGAAGCCCAACAGGAAAAACATAGCCGAGACCTGGCAAAAGTCCTGGCCACTATCACAGGACAGCCGGAGACTGTCGGGCATCAGCAAACGACCAGAGACCCAGGTTAGGCAAAACTCAGTGTGCCTACTGTAAAGAGGAAGGTCATTGGGCTAAAGACTGTCCTAAAAACCAGCGTAAGACCAAGATCTTGCAGCTGGACATGGACAGCGACTAGGGAAGTCGGGGTTTGGCTCCCCTCCCCAAACCCAAGGTAACCTTGAAGGTGGAGGGGAAAAAGATAGATTTCATGGTCAATGCAGGAGCAGAAAACTCAGTATTATTAGAGCCAAGAGGGGATATTTCAAGAAAAAGGTCTCTGGTGCAAGGGTCCATCAGAACCAAATTATATTCATGGACTACCCGAAAAACGGTGGACTTAGGAACGAGACGGGTAACCCACTCTTTCCTGGTGATCCCAGAATGTCCTTATCCCCTCCTTGGCCGGGACCTACTAACAAAAATGAAAGCTCAGATACAATTTTCAAATGACAGGGCAAAGCTACTCTATCCTAGTGGGGCCCCCATCCAGGTTATGGTTACCAGTGCCCTGGCGGAGGAATACAGACTCCATCAGAGGTCCCCAGACATGGATCCAGATATGCAAACCTGGCTCCAGGCCTTTCCTTCGGCCTGGGCCAAAACCAGTGGCATGGGCCTAGCATCCCACCGCCCGCCAGTCTATGGAACTCAAACCTGGGGTGGATCCTGTAAAGGTTCGCCAATACCCCATGCCTCTAGAGGCCAAACATGGAATCACCCCCCACATAAGGCCGCTATTAGAACTTGGAGTTTTAGGGGGCACCTGGGTGGCTCAGTTGGTTAAGCAGCTGCCTTCCTGGAGTCCCAGGATCAAGTCCCACATTGGGCTCCCTGATCGGCAGGGAGTCTGCTTCTCCCTCTGACCTCTCTTCCTCTCATGCTCTCTCTTTCAAATAAATAAATAAAATCTTAAAAAAAAAAAAAAAAACAAAACTTGGAGTTTTAAAGCCTATACAGTCGGCCGGGAACACTCCCAACTCGCAGTCAAGAAACCCCACACCAACGACTATCGACCTGTACAGGACCTGAGGGAAGTTAATAAGTGAGTGATGGATATCCATCCCACTGTACCCAACCTCTACACCCTCCTCAGCACCCTGTCTCCGGACCAGCAATGGTATACAGTTCTGGACTTAAAAGATGCTTTTTTTAGTCTGCCTCTAGCCCCCAGCAGCCAGCCATACTTCACCTTTGAATGGCAGGACCTGGAACTTGGGGTCAGTGGCCAATTGACCTGGACCAGACCGCCTCAGGGGTTCAAAAATTCCCCTACCATTTTTGATGAGGCCTTGCACTAAGACCTGAGTGCATATCGCCTCCAGAACCCAGACATAAGCTTGTTATAATATGTTGATGACCTGTTATTGGCCGCATCCGATCAGAAGACTTGCTCCAGAGCTCCGGGCCACTTGCTACAGACATTTGGTGACCTAGGATACCGACCCTCTGCCAAAAAGGCCCAGATCTATCAACAACAGGTAATGTACCTGGGGTTCATTTTAAAAGGGGGCAAGAGGTGGCTGTCAGACGCCCGGGAGGAGACTGTGTTAAAAATTCCCACACCTGGGGCACCTGGGTGGCTCAGTTGGTTAAGCAGCTGCCTTCAGCTCGGGTCATGATCCCAGGGTCCTGGGATCGAGCCCCACATTGAGCTCTGCTCAGCAGGGAGCCTGCTGCCCCCTCTCTCTGTCTCTGCCTACTTGTGATCTCTCTCTCTGTCAAATGAATAAATATTTTTTAAAAAATTCCCACACCTACCTACTTCACTGAAATCAAACCTGGAAAATATGGCTATAAATATCTATTTAGTTTTTGTAGATACTTTCTCAGGATGGACAGAGGCATTCCCCACCAGGCATGAAACCGCTCACGGCGTGGCTAAAGTATTATTAGAGGAAATAATGCCGAGGTGCGGGTTTCCAGTAATGATAGGGTCAGATAATGGCCTAGCTTTCATCTCTCAGGTAAGTCAGGGATTAGCCACCGTATTGGGGATTGATTGGAAATTACATTGTGCATACAGACCCCAAAGTTCAAGGCAGGTAGAAAGAATGAACAGAACTCTAAAAGAGACGTTAACCAAATTAGCCTTAGAGACTGGCACAGACTGGGTGTCTCTCCTCCCCTTTGCTTTATATAGGGTGCTAAATTCACTTTATCAGATGGGCTTAACCTAACCCTTTGAAATCATGTTTGGGACCCCGCCCCCCATTGTTCCTAACCTTCAGTCCGAGCTCCTAGCTGAAATAGATGACCAAGATGTCCTCAAATCCCTCCAGAGACTTCAGAAAGCCCACAAACATGTCTGGCCCAAACTTCAAGCCTTATGAGTCTGGTCCCCCTCCCGAGCCCCACAGGTTCCGACCCAGGGACTGGGTCTTTGTCTGTCGCCATCGCCATGGGACCCTGAAACCTCGATGGAAGCAACCATTCGTCGTCATAATGACCACACCAACTGCCCTGAAGGTGGACAGACCCATTACACCCACGTCCGCCCTGCAGATCTTTTCGCCCACGAGGACTACACAGGCAAACACTGGGAAGCTATACGACATCCCTCCAACCCACTCAAAATCAAGGTGTGGCGCCGGCAGTAATATTGAGACTCCTTCTGTTGCTATCTCACGTCTCTCCTATTACTAGCAAGCTATCCTCAGCCTGGAGCTTTTCCCCCCATCAACCCTTCAAACAAACTTGTATACTCCAAGACGGGGTGACCCACCAGATCCTTAGCCAAACCACTCATATTGCCCCCCTGGGAATTTGGTGGCCGGACCTATATTTCTGTTTTAGAGACATCAACCCTGAGTACAAATGGCATGCCCCAGAACTCGCCCGGAGTTACGGCTTTTATGCTTGTCCAGGTACCCACGCAGGTAAACAATGTGGGGGGATCCAGTACTCCTGTAAACAATGGTCATGTGTCATAATCCAACGATGGTGATTGGAAATGGGGGGTATCCCAACCAGACCTGGTAAAATTTTCCTTTGTAAACGGAGTCCCTCAAGGGAGACCCTCACTTCCCATTGGGAATTGCCAACCCACGGATGCAGATAGAGTTAAGATCACCTTCCAAACTCAGTATATGGCAAATACAGATGTACCCGGATGGATACAGGGAAAAGTTTGGGGGCTTGTGTTTTATAAATATGGTGGACGTGCAGGTTCAGCCCTAATAATGAGACTCAAAGTAGACCCTGCTGAACCTAAAACGAGAGTTGGGCCCAACCAAGTACTGAACCCCAAGTCTAAGACTCCAAGGCCCAAACCTCCTCCCTCATGAGCAACCCCCACCACTCCCAAAAATAGCTCACCCAGAACCTCAGGTCCTACTAGCCCAGTACCCATAAGTGAGGACCCATTATGGAAATTATTAACTTCAACCTATAGAGTTCTTAATGCCACCAACCCTAACTCCACATTGTCCTGCTGGCTATGCTATGATGTTAGACCCCCTTTTTATGAGGCTATAGGTCTCAACAGCACCTATAACACCTCTTAAGAGTCTAACCCCTCCCAATGCCCCTGGCAGAGCTGCAAAATCGGCCTGACCCTGCAGTCTGTACAGGGCCAAGGGCTCTGCCTAGGAACAGTGCCCACTAACAAAAGAGGCTCTTGTGCCCACATAGGAACCAGTCCACACATTAAGGATACCAAATGGCTTGTACCAAGGAACAATGGATGGTGGATATGTTCCAAAGCCGACCTAACCCCTTGCCTCTCAGTAGCAGTCTTTAATGCCTCCCAAGAATTTTGCATTTTGGTAACTATTATGCCCCATATTCTATATCACCATGAGGAAAGCATGTACTCCCACTGGGACCCAGATGACCACCTAAAAGCTAAAAGAGAACTCTTCACTGCTCTAACGGTCACAACCCTATTTGGCCTAGGTGTTGCGGGGGCTGGAACAGGCATAGCCGCCTTAACTACCCAACAGACAGGAATAACTTCCCTAAGGGCAGCTACAGACAGGACCTTGAAAGGGTAGAAAATTCCATTAGCCATTTAGAAAAATCTCTCACCTCACTATCTGAAGTAGTACTTCAAAACAGAAGAGACCTTGACCTCTTACTCCTCCAGCAAGGAGGTCTATGTGCTGCCCTGGGAGAAGAATGCTGTTTTTATGCAGACCACTCAGGAGTGAAAGTTAGACCCAAAGTTAGAGAGGGTCTTGCAAAAGGAAAGAAGGAACGGGAAGCACAACAAGGCTGGTTCGAATCCTGGTTTAATAGCTTGCCTTGGCTCACCACCTTAATATCTACCTTATTAGGACCCCTGATTATCCTGATGTTATTACTGACCTTTGGACCATGCATCTTAAACCGCTTGGTCCAATTCATGAAGGAAAGGCTGAGTACCATCCAACTGATGGTCCAGCATGCTCATACTTACTACCTACCCTTAACTGAAAACGGTGAAGACTGCAAACTTCCAACATGCGACCCAGCAGAAGTTCATGATTGAACTAGTCACCAGACATAGGGTGGAATGTAGAACCGAAGTGACTCCATCTTAGAAGGTTCCATTTTGTGTAACCTCCTGCCCCACAAGCTGGCCTTACCAGATAAGAGGTCCCCTGGCCTGCCCCGGTAATCAGTTAAGCAACAGCAACCGCAACTGTTGGACAAACTTTCAAAAAAAAAAAAAAAATCCCCTAGACAAAGTAGCCAATCCCTGATGAACAGCACAGCTTAAGCAACCCCAGCACCAATCCCGTTAAAGGTCACCTATACATGATTCTTTGTGGTTTTTGCCTTTATAAGCTGCACCCATAGGGGTATGGGACCCTACTTCCTGCACTTGCTGTGTCGGTGTGTTGGACGGGGGTCCATGCCGGGGCACGCTCTCAATAAAGAAACTTTTTGCTTGCATTCGGCTCCGTGTCTTCGGGGGGTCTCGCGACCCTGGCACATCAGTACCTGTCTACAAATAAACTGGCAAGAATTATACTATTACTGTAATTGATTAGACTAAACAAGATTGAGACTAATTTCTGAAAAAGTTGTCGAGATAATGTTGGTAATTATCATGGTAGTCAGCCTTGCCACTGGAATTGACTAAAGATTTGGAATTTAGTATGACAATACAGGAATGGATCTCACAAAGGTCTGAAGTTAGGACCCACTGACCTTTGTTTTTGGGGTGACAAACTTTAACTTTATTGAATTGCAAAGAGAGTTCATAATAGTTGGTTTGTGTTCCAAACCTAGTGCAATAGACAGAAAGATACTCAAGTTTCCAGAGCATCTGAGACTGAGGCAGGCAGGGGTTTTGGGGATGGGAGGCAGAACACAGGAGTACAAAACAGGAAAGGCAAGCTTCTACCACATTGTCCACATTCTCACTGTGCATAAGTGGAATGAATCCCTTATATCTCACAAACCACTGACACCTCATATACCTGAAGTGAGCTATTTTGGGGGTCTAGACCCCTGGATAAATTCTTTTGTTCAGTCACCCCCATAAGCTTACATAGCTTTTGTCACATTGGAAAAGTCCCATGCTGTGTCCTTCAGTGTTTTTCTATCACTGATACAATTATCTGTGCTAATAATCATGCAGGTGGTGTACTGTGCAAGTCTTGAAGTTTTAAGAGAATTGAAAATACCTTAGGACAAACGTTTAAGGATAGAAACTTCTATCTTACTAGGACTCTGTGCTTATAAAATAGTGTTATTTTCAAATTACTTGGGACTGGATGAAAAAGAGTAAGATTGAGTCTGACTTAGAACTTCAGAAGAGCAGGAATCTGTGTGTACCAGAGACAAATGCTTATGTCTGTATAATTCACTGGGAGTTCCTAAAATTTATGTGATTTTAAGAAACTCATTGGAAAATTCTGCAGGAGAGAAGAAAAACATCATAGAGACAATATCAACATTTAAGGAAAATAATTTGAACTTTGCTTTTTGGTATAGGGATGTGATGATGATATTATATCAATGACATGTATCTGCTTAACCTCATTCATGGAGTAAGTGATGCTTTTGCTGTTGAAAGAAGAAATTCACCAGAGCTTTAAGTGTCTGCCTTTTTATTTTTTATTTTTTTAAAGATTTTTTTAAATTATATATTTGATAGAGATCACAAGCAGGCAGAGAGACAGAGGGGGAAGCAGGCTCCCCACCGAGCAGAGAGCCCAATGCGGTGATGTGGTGACGTGGTGATGTGGTTTCAGACCCCAGGGATCACAACCCTAGCCCAAGGCAGAGGCTTCAACCCACTGAGCCACCCAGATGCCCCAGTGTCCACCTTTTTAAATGCAAACGACCATAGTGCTGAAAGCTAGAACTCATACAGGAATTCAGGAAAGTGTCAGGATTTAAAATCAATGCACAGAAATCAGTAGCACTTCTATATTAAAAAGAGAGGAGAAAGGGAAATTAAGGAGTCGATTTCACTTACAATTGCACCCAAAGCCATAAGCTACGTAGGAATAAATCTAACCAAAGAGGCAAAGAATCTCTACTCAGAAAACTATAGAATACTCATGAAAGAAATTGAGGAAGACACAAAGAAATGGAAAAACATTCCATGCTCAGGGATTAGAACAAATATAGTGAAAATGTCTATACTATCTAGAGCAATCTACACATTTCATGCAATCCCTATCAAAATACCATCAACTTTTCTCAAGGAAATGGAACCAATAATCCTAAAGTTTGTATAGAACCAAAAGAGACCCCAAGTAGCCAGAAGAATGTTGAAAAAGAAAAGCAAAGCTGGTGGCATCACAATTCCAGACTTCAAGCTCTAGTACAAAGCTGTTATCACCAAGACTATGGTACTGGCACAAAAACAGACACATAGATCGGTGGAACAGAATAGAGAGCCCAGAAATGGACCCTCAACTCTATGGTCAACTAATCTTTGACAAAGTAGGAAAGAATGTCCAGTGGAAAAAAGACAGTCTCTTCAACAAATGGTGTTGGGAACATTGGACAGCCACATGCAGAAGAATGAAACTGGACCATTTCCTTACACCACACACAAGAATAGACTCAAAATGGATGAAAGACCTCAACGTGAGACAGGAATCCATCAAAATCCTTGAGGAGAACGAAGGCAGCAACATCTTCGACTTCAGCCACAGCAACTTCTTAGACATGTCGCCAAAGGCAAGGGAAGTAAGGGCAAAAATGAACTAGTGAGACTTCATTAAGGTCAAAAGCTTTTGCACAGCAAAGGAAACAGTCCACAAAACCAAAAGACAACTGACAGAATGGGAGAAGATATTTTCAAATGGCATATTAGGTAAAGGGCTAGTATCCAAGATCCACACAGAACTGCTCAAACTCAACACCCAAAGAACAAAAATAATCCAATCAAGAAATGGGCAGAAGACATGAACAGACATGTTGGCAAAGAAGACATCCAAATGGCCAACAGACACATGAAAAAGTGCTCCATATCAGTCAGAAACAGGGAAATACATATCCAAACCTCAGTGAGATACCACCTCACGCTAGGCAAAAACGGCTAAAATTAACAAGTCAGGATATGACACATGTTGGTGAGGATGTGGAGAAAGGGGAACCCTCCTACACTGTTGGTGGGTTTGCAAGCTGGTGAAGCCACTCTGGAAAACAGCATGGAGGTTCCTCAAAAAGTTGAAAATAGAGCTACCCTATGACCCAGGTATTGCACTACTGGGCATTTACCCCAAAGATACAAATGTGGTGCTCCAAAGGGGCACGTGTACCCAAATGTTTGTAGCATCAATGCCCACAATAGCCAAACTATGGAAAGAGCCTTGATGTCCATCAACAGATAAATGGATAAAGAAGATGATGTGTATATATACAACGGAATATTATGCAGTCATCAAACCCCCCACCCTGAAATCTTGCCACTTGTAATGACATGGGTAGAGCTAGAGGGTATTATGCAGAGAAAAACAATTATCATATGATCTCACTAATATGAGGAATTTGAGAAACAAGACAAGATCATAAGGGGAGGGAGGGAAAAATGAAATAAGACAAAACCAGAAAGGGAGAGAAACCATAAAAGACTCCTAATCTCAGGACACAAACTGAGGGTTGCTGGAGGGGAGGGGGCCGAGAGGAATAGGGTAACTAAGTGATGGACATTGAGCTCTGTGAATTGTGTGAGACCGATGAATCACAAACTTGTACCCCAAAAACAAATAATACATTATATGTTAATTAAAAAAAATCACATCACTCCTGTTAGAATAGCTTTTATCAGGAAGACATTAGTTAAGTGCTGATAAGCATGTGCAGAAAAGGGAAGTTTTCAACCACTATGAAAACTAGTATGGAGGTTCATCAAAAACATTAAAAATACAAGTACTGGGACGCCTGGGTGGCTCAGTTGGTTAAGCGGCTGCCTTCGGCTCAGGTCATGATCCCAGCGTCCTGGGATCGAGTCCCACATCGGGCTCCTTGCTTGGCAGGGAGCCTGCTTCTCCCTCTGCCTCTGCCTGCCACTCTGTCTGCCTGTGCTCGCTCTCTCTCTCTCTAACTAATAAATAAAATCTTAAAAAAATTTTTTTTTAATAAAAAAAATACAAGTACTATATAATCTAGCAATCCCACTTATCGGTATTTATGATAAAGAAATGCAATCAGTATCTTAAAAAGATTATCTATACCCCACATTCATGAAAACAATATTCACAAGAGTCAAGACATGGAAAAGAACTAAGTGTCCACTAATGGATATCCACTGATGAATAAAGAAAATATATAGATGTATACATACACATAATATATCTCTATATTATCTGTGTATCTATATAATGCAGTATTATTCAGCAATAGAAATTCTGCATTTGTGACAACATGGATAGAATATGCAGACATATGCTAAGTGATGTAAGACAGAGAAAGACCCACACTGTATGATCTATCTTAAATGTGGACTTTTAAATATCCAAACTCCTAGTAACAGAGATTAGAATTGTGGCTGCCAGGGGCTGGAAGTTGGGGAAAATAAGGACAAGTTCGTCAAAGGTATAAACTTCCATTTATGAGTAAATTTCTTGGGTTGAATGTATAACATGGAGTCTATAGTAAACAACACTTTATTATGTGTTTGAATGTTGCTAAGAGAGGAGAACTTAAATATTGTCACCACAAAAAAGAAATGGTAATTATATGAGATAATAAAAGTGCTAATCAACCCTATTGTGGTCATCATTTTGCAATACATACATGTATCAAATCATCACATTGTACAATTTAACACAATTTTATATGCAAATTATTAATTTGGGGAAAAGACTGTTATGTTTCATACACTTTTCATTATACACACATATTTTTTGACTCTAAACTAGCCTCTAGAAGCAACAGTACCCCTTAACAAGCATGCACTGTGTTCTAATTTAGATTTTTAATACCATTTATAACAAAATTTTTAATTTTGATTTGATTAAATCTTTAATAAGATTTTTAATACCATTTATAACAAAAGGAACTTGGACTCTTTGGAAAATGACTACTCTAGAGCTAATGCAGGGAATATTCAAGACATTCTCGTGTCAGAAACTAAGGAAGTGCTTAAAACCAACTGAAATATGTCAAAGGGTCATAAGAGCCAACTGATAGAACTTTCAGTGGTCAGAAAAAGTTTTGTAATGCAAAATATTTGATTACAGTTCAAGTTAGAAAATGAATATCCCTTAGCCTGTACTGAAATTGAGAGTAGATTATAATTTGGTAAAATTAGGCAAGTATCCTGAGCAAGAGAATTCCAATTAATGCATGTAGATTCTGCTACCTCAAGCAACTGTAGCATAATTCCCAAGTCCCTAAAACTGGTCCATACATAATGACCTTCTTTGAAATAGTACAGTATGGAAGGGGGGTGGAGAATAACTTTCCTCTGTCAAAACCTGAAAAACACTCCTTCAACTATAACCAAACTTAATATCCATAATGGCCCATTGTGTTGATAACATACATCCTTCCATATGATATGATGAGAACTGCATTTTATTATGTTCTTCCTCCCAAAAGCCCTTCATCCCAGTCTAAGCATGATAAAAAAAGATCAGAAAATTCCCAGTTGAGGGAAACTGTGAAATACCTGATCAGGAATCCTGCAGACTAGCACAGTAGGTCAAAACTAAGGAAACCAACACAAGAAATGGAGTCAGTTACTGATGATCATGTTCACGCAGGTGTTCACTGGGTGTATCAATTGTACTTAGCAGGAGAAACCAGGTGTGGAGTACATAGAAATAATTATTTTTGCAACCTTTCTGTTTCTTTGAAACTCTTTTTGAAAAGTTTATTGCTATGTAATGAAAAAAACAAGTACTATGAATAAAAGTCCAGAAGAATGTTATCAAACTCCTCTTTGGATTTTTTTCTTTCAAAAATACACTCTGTGTGCTCGGGTCATGATCCCAGGGTCATGGGATCAAGCCCCATATCGGGCTCTCTGCTCTGCGGACAGCCTGCTTCCTCCTCTCTCTCTGCCTCTCTACCTACTTGTGACCTCTGTCTGTCAAATAAATAAATAAAATCTTTAAAAAAAAAAAATACACTCTGTGTAGTGAGAACATTATTTTCCGTTACAAAGACATCTGTATCTAAGTATACATATTTATCATTCAGTAAATATGTTTATCACTCATTCTTATAGGTCTAGTGATAATGAGTAACACATAATTACACACTGATAATCATTTTATGGAAATTGTAATGATAAAAATATGCACAGTGTACTATGGATACCTACATGAGTAAGTAAAACTGAGAAGTTAACCTATGAATTATTATTGAACTGATAAATCAGAATTAGCTACATGTAGAAAAAAGAAGGAGGTTATGCATTTTATTTTTAAAGATTTTAGGGGCGCCTGGATGGCTCAGTGAGTTAAAGCCTCTGCCTTTGGCTCAGGTCATGATCTCGGGGTCCTGGGATCAAGCCCCACAGCGGGCTCTCTGCTCAGCAGGGAGCCTGCTTCCTACTCTCTGCCTGCCTGCCTACTTGGGATCTCTCTCTCTCTCTCAAATAAATAAAATATTTTTTAAAAATAATAAAGAGGGACGCCTGGGTGGCTCAGTGGGTTAAGCCTTTGCCTTCAGCTCAGGTCATGATCCCAGGGTCCTAGGATCGAGTCCCACATCGGGCTCCTTGCTTGGCAGGGAGCCTGATTCTCCCTCTGCCTCTGCCTACCACTCTGTCTGCCTGTGCTCACTCTCTCTGACAAATAAATAAATAAAATCTTAAAATAATAATAATAATAAAGATTTTATTTCTTCATTAGAGAGAGTACAAGGAGAGGGAGAGAATCTGCTGAGCTGGGAGCACCAAGCCAGAGCCAGACACTCAGCTACCCCCCCACCCCCCACCAAATAGCTCTCCGTGGAGTCTTCAGATTACTCCTGCCATGCCTCTAGTCCCTAATGCTAACCCTTGGATGGGTTCTGAGAGGACCTTTCCCAAGGGCCTTGCTTCAAATCCCCGGGGACTGGGGACACTAGAGCAATACCAGATGACAGCCTGTCAGCCAGAAGGACACCATGCAATTTGGATATTCAGAAAGGTTTCAGAACAGGAGAAATGTGCATGCCCAACTCAGGCCATGCTCATATTTAGTGAACCTCAGGATACAAACCCAGAGACAGCATTCAGCCTGACCCATGCTCTCACCTCAGCCCTGGGAACATTGTCAAAAGCACCTTTAGATCAGTCCTTCCATGCCTCTAGGTCCTAACCCTAAGCCTTGGTTGGGTTCTGAGGGGTCCATCCCTAATGGCCATGCACCTTAAGCAGGAGTTCTGGACACATGGGCAATAGGAGAGGAATCAGCCAGCCTCCTTGAAGGAAATTTTGCCCTTTGTAGCTCTGGAAGGGATTCACTGCTGGAGAAATCTGCATGCCCAACTGAGCCCACCCCCAGGTTCAGTGGCCCCCTGGACACAAAGCTAGGGCCTTACATCTTTACGTTCCCTATCAACATCTCCCAGTAGAGATTGAAACACCCTGGGCAGTTTATGCCTGACATGCCCCTAGGCCCTAACCTTAACCCTAGGCTGGGACTTCAGGGTTCTGTCCCCAGAGTCCTGGCATGCATGCCCTATGTGTTGGGGATATCTGAACAATACCAGAGGACTCCACCCGCCACTCAAAAGGAACACATGCCAATTGGAAATCTGATAAGAACTCAGAGTAGGAGAAATCTGCATGTCCACCTGAGGCCATGCCCACATTTACTGGACCACTGGACCCAAATCTCGATCCTGACAGTCATCCTGACCCATGGCCTCATCTCAGCCCCACCCTGGGAAACTCACCAATGCACCTTCACTTTGGTCCTGCCATGCCCTAGCGCCTAATACTTATACTAAGTTGTGTTCTAAGAGGTCCGTCCCCAACGGTCTACCTCTAATGTGCCAGGCAGTGTGGACAGCTGAGCAATACCTAAGGACTAAGCTTGCAACACAGAAGAACACCGCCATTTGGAACACCAGGAAGGTTTCAGGGCAGGAGAAATCTAAAGGCAAAGCTGGGCCCATCCCAGCAATCCCCCCTTTCATCCATCCCCTGAACACGAACTCTGAGCCTGACCCTCCCCTTATCCCTAAACTAACTCAAATCTTAAATCCTAAACCATAACCTTATCTCCTAACCTCTAATGCCTAACCCTCACCCTAAGCAGAAGGAGAAACCTGGAGAATGGTAGAAGACATTTCAGACATCAGGCAGGTGGACACGGTTGAAGTGGGGCTGTGGTCTTTTTTATAAGGTGGAACCTGTAATGATCTCCTCATTTCAGGTTACATGGTGGATCTGCAGGACTCTGTCCCTGTTTTGGGTCAAACACACTAAAGCATCTTGTCTGAGGTGGCAAATGTGGGTAAGAAATGACAGCTAGGGAACCTGAGTGTGGAGATAAAGCACATTTGAGCTGCTGTAACAAGTCGGCTGCACATTGAAATCACTGCAGAGGAAATGACTCTCAGAGGAAACATCCATGTTAGCACCACGTCTCAGAAGCAGAGAGGACATCAGACTTCGGGATGGAGGCCAAGTCCTGCCAGATCCAGTTCACCCACCATGGAGAGGCCGCTCGCCCTTGCAGGAGGCCACATGGTAGTAAGAGACCCCTGGGAGGATTAAATTGGGCGCCCCCGTGTGTTGGGTGCAGTAGAAGCAGTGGGATTCGGAATTCCAATTCTCCACAACGCTCCACCACAAGCTGGTTAGGACTGTGAAAGAGCATGAAGGGAAGCCTCATAAAGTGGACGGGGGAAGCCAGAAGGGGAGGCTGGAGGGAGTGCCTGGCGCTCAGTGCCCATTACAGACCCCACGTTACAATCCCCCATGGGTGAGATTCATCCATTCCAGGCCCCACAGGGAAAGCTGGAGGTTCATCTCCTACAAGAAATCCACCATCCTCGCAGCTCAGCCAGTGAGAATCCTCCATCACCCCGAAGCCCTGACTTTCTTTCTCCAGGGGACTTTCCTTCCAAGCAACCCTCCCAACTTCTTCCTCCTTCTCCATGAAATAACGTTCCTCTCCTTTGTTTCTTGCACTTGCCTGTGATGTGCCCATAGCTTGCTCATCCCGGATTGCCATTCTCTGCTCTTCCCAAATAAACCCATTTTGCTGGTCAAATAACTGGCAGTTTGAGTTTAAGGTGAACAAAACTCATTCAAGAAACTTGCAAGGAACAAAGTCAATATACACAAATCAATTGCATTTCTACGTGCTCCGAAGGAACCATCAGAAAGAAACTACGGAGAGCAATCTCATTTACTACTGCATCCAAAAGAACAAGATACCTAGGAGTCCCCTGAACCAAGGGGGTGACAGACTTGTCCTCTGATAGCCATGGGACACTGAGGACAGACAGACGGAGACACATGGAGACAGGAAGACACTCTGTGCTCGGGGAAGAACTGACACTGGGAAAACACCTCCTCTCCCCAAAGCCATCTACAGAGTCCACGCTGTCGCTCCCGAACTTCTAGACTCCAGACCAGCCCTGAAGCAGGTGTGGATGCGGGAAGGACCCTGCGGGGCCGAGGCAAGGGAAGCATGAACAGCGAGGCAGGCGGCCGCTCCCTGACTGAAGACTGTCTCAGGAGCCCCAGGAACCGAATCTGCATGCACACAAACACAGATGCAGGACCCAGGGTGCACATCCAAGCCCAGAAAGGGGAGACCCCACAGCCCCACTCACAGCACCATGGGAGGCCACGTCACCACACACAAAACCACTGAAGCCCCAGTGTCTACACAGCACGCCCTTCCTCCATGGGATTCTGAGACCATGCACCCCCTCACCAGTCCCCCATGAGGCAGCTTCTCCTCACCTTGTCTTCCAGGGGCAGGTTCTGAGGCGGCTAGACTATTGTCAGCATGGACACAGCCCCACGTCTTCCACAGTGGGTCCTGTCAGTGTGAATGTGGACCCACATCCTCCCCAGCTTGTCCTGTCAGCATGGCAGCAGCCCCACATCCTCTGGAAGTCTCCACAGCACGTCCTGAGGAGGCCAGGCTCCTGTCCCAGCTGGGGATGCACAGGCCAGGCTCAGGACAGGAGCTGGGGTCCTGCGCCCTCTGCAGGCGGTGGAGGGCAGTCAGGACTAGGGGAGCTCACCCTTCCATGAAGCACCTGCTCCCTCCTGGGTTGCATGGAGTTCAATATCCCCCAACTTCTCCAAAAATAGCTAAGGAACAATGAATTGGAAACAATATAGAATGACAACACTCCCTGATCCAAACTGTGGCACCGAACATGACCCTGGCCTTGACGCAGACCCACACTCTGACCTCAACTTGCTCTCAAACCTGACCCTGACCTCAATCCAAGACCCTAACCCTAGCCCCCAACCCAAACAGTGTTTACAAGAATCAAAATGTAGAAACTGCAAATATCCATCAGTGGTGAATGCGTAAACAAAGTGTGGTAAAGGGACTGAATTTGGGTTCAGGTTCAAGTTTCAGTCAGAGTTCTAGATCAGACCTTTGGTTTAAGGACAGGGTGAGGATTTAGAGTGAGGGGCAAGGAAACAGAGTTGGAGTTTAGGGCTTTAGGTTTATGATTTATGGTTTAAAACATAGGGCTTCTGGGATAAAGCTCAAGGTCAAATTTGGGGTTTGGGTTCATGGCTCAGAGTTCTGGTTTAGGGTTTGGGTTCATAGTCAAGGCTTGGATCCAGGGCTCAGGTTCACAGTCCAGGCTTCTGGTTCAATTTCAGGTTTGGGATTCAGGGTTCTAGTTGGGGCTTTAAGGTCAGGTTAGGTTTCAGTGTTAAAGTTAGGGCTTAAGGTTAGGATTAGGGGTGACACAATTTCTTCAGTTGTCATGGACACAAAATTTCTATCTGAACTTTCTAAATCTGAAATGCATTTTGTCTGGGTGTCAAGAGCTGGTTTGTAATTTAGGATCCCAGTAACTCCCTACTGACAGCGTTGTTGTCCTAGAGCCTCCCAGTCACCCAGAAGCAGCATTTGTCTTGGCCCAAACATATCCTTGGCAGAGAAGGCCAAGCTGGTACCAAAGTTGGGATGACTTTACAATGGTAGAGGTGTGAAACCAAATATCACGGAAATAAATGTTCATGGAAAATGATACAGGAGATAAAAAACTGGTCGACTCTGATTCTT
Source organism: Taxidea taxus jeffersonii (assembly GCA_003697995.1). Taxonomy (NCBI): domain Eukaryota; kingdom Metazoa; phylum Chordata; class Mammalia; order Carnivora; family Mustelidae; genus Taxidea; species Taxidea taxus. Next base: position 68,554 of record ML101853.1, read on the forward strand.
CCACAATAACAAAGACCAAGTCTCCAATAGAATCTGAAAATGTTTCCTAGGAAGGTCTATGGTACTCATTACCAGTACTGAAAGAGGGCCCTCTCCCCTGCTTTAAACTAAGAATCACAGCAGGATACATCCTACTTTGTGTCAACAATAAAATTTTATTAGTTGGCTGTTCCAGTGTGCAATTTATGGAAGCACTGACAACATGTTCCTTTCCCAAATCCTCATCAACACACGGGTAAAATGCAGGCAACGTTGTAATGCACTGCTCATTGGAATACCAAGTACAAAGAGGGCTATCAGAAGCAATAAAAAGGCATCGAATATGAAACTCAGAAAAAGCACCCGTGATAGGCACTCAATGAGGATCCCTACCCATAAGATCTAACATCTCATCCTATGGAATTCACCCATATAACTCATCAATAACAACAGCCTGCTGATCACTGTAACCACCTCACCATTGACCTCTAGGCTTGTAATACACACTCCAGCCGCTAGAGACACACTTCTCAGCCGCAGAACGGGGCTTGCCCACTCCCAGTGGACCAACTCTTACAGTGAAGCCAAAACTCCCAGTCCTCGGAAATCCCAGCCATTAGGACACAGTCACAGAAACCACACCCTGAACTCAATAAAGGACAGACATTTCATGAAGTGGTTGCTGCAGATCACCACCACTCCGACGAAGTAACTCTACAGTGGACTCCAGATCTGTCCCCTGCGCAGGATCACATGGGGGACCGCATTCTTCCACCACTCCATCCTCAGAACAAAACCGTGAACTGTCCTCATCAGTCCTGTGGGCAGGCTCACAGTGAGCCCTGCCAAAGCCAGACACCTTCTTGAGAGCACTCAGCCTCTCACACCAATCCTAGCAGATGGAGGGTGCTGTCTCCCCAACTTCCATACCAACTAGAGAATACTTGGAACAAGTCTTACCATACTCCATGCAAAAGGCATATACTCCATCTGCAAAATAATAGATGATAAAATGCCAAGGATTCCCCACATCTTCTTGAACCTAGATAATATGGAGATAGAGCTTGGCCAGAGCTATGATCCCCAACCCCCACCCCACTACACACACACACACACACACACACTCTTCCCTTGTGCACTCCAGACCAGTTTCCATCCACTTTGCTCATTCTCAGCCATTGTCTCTGCACTGTAGTATAGCAGAACTGAGGTGCTGGGACTGAGGTGCTAGGTGCTAAGCCAGCACCCACTTACTATTAGAAATCAATATTCATTTTATTTATTTATTTTTATTTGACAGAGATCACAAGTAGGAAGAGAAGCAGGTGGGGTGGGGGAAGAAGGCTCCCTGCTGAGCAGAGAGCCCGATGCGGGGCTCGATCCCAGGACCCCGAGATCACGACCTGAGCCAAAGGCAGAGGCTTTAACCCACTGAGCCACCCAGGCGCCCATATTCGTTTTATTAACAGATGCCTCCCAGAAGATCTTGCCACCACGGCCATTAGAAAAGTCATTACCACAAAGGTCCTAACAACCAGTGCCAATTTCCACAGCTCCACTCCCTGGCTTCAGGGATTGGCTCATCCATGAGCATGTGAGATGGGAGGAACCTTGGGTCTCAACCTTCACGGCCAAGTGTGGGGTGAACCACCCAGGCCAGGGGCTTTCCCATCATGACTGCAGAAGTGGCCTAGGCCAGGCCCATGCCAGTGCCACAGAGGGCCCAGGAAGCCAGGTGCTCCATAACATTGCTGAGGGCTCAATCAGACTTGTCCTGAAGCCCACACATGCTAGATCCTCCGCAAACTCAGGAGAACCCCAAATGTGCTCAAGGTCTTGGCCTGAACAAAATGAGCATCTTGTATGGTATACAACCCACATTATACCCACCAGGCAATGAGGACTGACTCAGCCAAACAATACCGACATGGAAGTCAACCACAGACAAATGTGTTGTGGGAAGCCCAATGCCTACAGAGAAATGGAGGGGAATTCCTGAGGTCTTAACTTTTGGCCAATCTCACTGTCATCTTTTTTTCCTTTCACGTGCAGGGGCCAGGGTCAGGCAGGATAGATCCCGGTGTCCTCCCACTCTGCCACTGGAGAAGAAGAGCCCTCTCCCCCTTCTCTGGAAAAGAAGAGCCCTCTCCCCCTTCATCTATCGTGTTGCAGATCTGGGGTGTGGGAAACTACCACCCATGGCCAAATGGACCTCCCCTTGTATTCTGTCAATCAAGTGTGTCTGGAACATTAGTTACGGATGGTCTGTGGCTGCTTTCAAGCCATAATGCAAGAGTGGAGTCATTGTCAGAGACACCACGTGGACTGCAACACCTAACAGAAATCTTTACAGAAGACTTCCCAGAAAACTCTGTGACAATCCCTATTCTCAAAGATCCTAGGCTCATGTCCCTTCTTTGAGGAGAACATAGCCCCTTCTGGGTGAAACCTAATTTCTTCACCCCCACAGACAAGGACTTCTATCCTCTTAGCCAGAACTCCATCTCCATCCTCCTCTATTGCACCTTGATTGGCATGTCTACAGGTCTGCAGCCCAAAGGGAATTCACTGTTGTTTCCATGATAGTGATGCTCCAAAACAGAGGTGTAAGTGTGAACTTGAATGGGTGAGCGTGTGCTTCCTCTTTGGTAGCTGGAGTGTGCAATGAGGATACAATACAATAGCATGATTTCTGTCCCAAAGCAGTGGCCATGCAATGTGGTTCCATCACGATCTCAGAAAGAAGCCACCTTCATAAAACAAACTTCATCTGGGAGGACTCCCAAATCCCTTGCCCTGGACAGTAGGTTCCACTGAGACTGGGGGCACACAGAGGGACAGAGACTCCCCCTGCCCAGGGTTTTGAAGGATGCCTGCTTTTCCAGGACAAAAGATCCTGAAACCATTCATTGGCCTGTCATCCAGTCAGGCATCACTGAGAGAGATCTACTCCAAGCAAAAAGGACAGACAATGAATGACAGCCTTGTGTGACAAGTGCCATGACAGGGAACACTCAGGAGGACTGGAGGTGTGCAGGGTTTTCCAGACCTGGGGGTAGGTCTGGAATCCTCCAGGATCAGCCAAGCTCCCTCTACTCAGCCATCCAGGGAGCTTGCCGCAGAGCGTGCCATGCCCCTAGGCCCTAACCATAGGTTTGGTTCTCAGGCTTTCATCCCCAGAGGCCTGGCCCCCAAGCCATCCAGACTGGTGACCCCTGAGCCACAACCCAGGAGTCCGCCTACCACCCAGGAGGAAACCATGGCCCTTGGAGCTGCACAGAACCGTCAGAGCGGGAGCGACCTGCATGCACCCCTGAGGCCACATCCACACTCGGCAGTCCCTCAGGCCACAAACCCAAGCCCAACGCCACTTCTGATGCCTGGCCTCCACTCAGACCCCCTGGCGATCTCACCTCATCACCAGCAGATTGAACCAGCCATGCCCCTAGGCCCACCCTAGCATTAGGTTGGATTTTCGGACTTCTGGTCCCAGAGGCCTGGCCACTGAAGCCCTACAGATTGGGGACCGCTAAGCCATACCAAAGGACTCAGCCTGCCACCCAGGAGGAAACTGTGCTTTTGGGAGCTGCGTGAAACACTCAGAGTGGGAGAAACCTGCATGCCCCCCTTAAGCCTACCCTATCTTTGGCGCCCCACTTGGCCATAATAACATCATCTGACATGCCACACAACTGCCACCCTCAACTCAGCCATGCTGTGAGCCCAATTTAGTGCCAGTAGATCCCGCTTCCCATGCCCCTAGGCTCTTAACACTAAAGCTAGGTTGGGTGTCAGGATTCTGAGCCCAGAGGCCTGGCCGTCAAGCCCTCCCAATTGGAGACCCTCGTGAAACACCCCAGGGCTCCAATGGCAACCCAGGAGGAAACCGTGCCTTTGGAGCTGCACAGAACCCTAAGGGCTGGAGAACCATACATGCCCACCTGAGGCCACCCCCAGGATCGGTGGACCCCCTGGCCAAAAACCCAGAATCTGACATGCCCACTGACAACCACCCTCAACTCAGGGACTGTGGGAACCCATCTTAGCACCCACAGATCGGGCCTGTGATGCCCCTTGGCCCTACCCTAACCCTACGTTGGGTATTTAGGCTTCTGTTCCCAGAGACCTGGCCCCCAAGCCCTCCAGATTGGGGGCCCCTGAGCCACACCCCAGGACTCCGTCTGTCACCCAGAAGGAAACAGTGTCATTTAGACCTGTGCAGAACCCTCAGAGCGGCAGAAACCTTCATGCTCCCTAGAGTCCACCCCCACTTTTGATGGCCCCCTCTGGCCACAAACAGAGCCTGGATGTGCCACCTGACACATGCCCTCAACTTGGCCTCCTGGGAAGCCCACTTCAGCACTGGCAATTCGGGCCTGCCATGCCCCTAGGCCCTAGCCCTAACCCTAGTTTGAATTTTCAGGCTATGGTCTACAGAGGCCTGGCCTAAAAGCCCTGCAGATTTGGGACCCCTGAGCCACACTGTAGGACTCAGCCTTCCACTCAGAAGGAAACCATGCCATTTGAAGATGTGCAGAACCCTAAGGCCTGGAACAACATGCATGCCCACCTGAGGCCACCCTAGGATCTGCGGCCCCCCTGGTCACAAACCCAGAATCTGACTTGCCTCCTGACAACCGCCCTCAACTCAGGGACAGCAGGAGCCCACCTTAGCACAGGCAGATCGGGCCTGTGATACCCTTGGACCTAACCGTAACCCTAGGTTGGATTTTCAGGCTTCTGTCCCCAGAGGCCTGCCATCAAGCCCTCCAGACTGGAGACTGCTAAGCCACACCCCAGGACTCACCCTGCCACCCAGGAGGAAATCATGTCATTTGGAGATGCGCAGAACCCTCCAAGCAGGAGAAACCTGAATGACCTCCTTGGGCCACCCCCATTTTCAGCAGCCCCCATTGGCCACAAACCCAAAGCCTGATGCACTTCCTGACACACTCCCTCAACTCAGCCTCATGGGAAACCCACCTTAGTGCCAGCAGATCCGGCCTGCCATGCCCCTAGACTCTAACCCTAACCCTAGGGTGTTTTCTGGCTTCTATCCCCAGAGTCCTGGCCCCAAGCCGTCCATACTGGGGACCTCTGAGCCACACCACAGGACTCCGTCTGCCCCCCAGAAGGAAACTGTATAAAACTCGCAGGTCAGGAGAAACCTGCATGCTCACCTGAGGCCACCCCACATTGGGCAGACCCCTGGATACAAACGCACAGCCAGATTCATCCTGACTCCTGCCCTCAACTTAGCTACCTGGGAAACCCGCTTCAGCTCTGGCAGATTGGGCCACCATGCCCCTTGGCCCTAATTGTAACCCAGAGTCCTGGTCTCCAAGCCCTCCCTTTGGGTACCCCTAAGCCACACTGCAGGACTCCACCTGCCCCCCAAGAAAGAAACTGTGCCATTTGGATCAGCGCAAAACCCTCAGAGCTGGAATAACGTGCATGCCCCCTTAAGGCCTCTACGAGCATCGGCGGCCCCCCTTATTTTATGGATGATATGTGGAATTTAGGAAATAAGACAGAGGATCATGGGGGAAGAGAAGGAAAAAGGAAGCAAGATAAAACCAGAGAGGGAGACAAAGCATAAGAGATGCTTCAACTCAAGAACAAAACAGGGATTCTGAAGGGGACAGGGGTGGGGGAGTGGGAGGGCTGGTGATGGGCACAGGGAGGGTATGTGCTATGGTGAGCACTGTGTGCTGTGTAAAATGGAAGGAACACAAACATGTACCTTTGAAACAAATAACACATTATATGATCATAATTTAAAAAGAAGTGAAAGATAAACTTTAAGAATACAAATGTAAACTACATGAAAATAAATAAATAAATAATCTCACTGATAGAAAGCAAGCAAGCAAGCGACTAAGCCACCCGGAGTCACCACACTCCAATTTCCAGCTAGATTACAAAGCTGTTGTCATCAAACAGTGTGGTACTGTCATATAAACAGACACACAGGACAGTTGAATGCAACAGAAAGCTCAGAAACTGACAATCATAGTACTTCTGGCAAAGTTTATTCATTCGTATATTAAAGGTATATTTAAACTTAGCTCTGATAGAATGATTAACTCTGAATGGGAATTTATAATATTGATGTTCCAACATTTGCTTTCAGTTAATGCATTTTTTTAAAGATTTTATTTATTATTCATTTGACAGACAGAGATCACAAGTAGGCAGAAAGGCAGGCAGAGAGAATGGGAAGCAGGCTCCCTGCTGAGCAGAGAGCCTGATGTGGGGCTCGATCCCAGGACCCTGAGCCAAAGGCAGAGGCTTTAACCCACTGAGCCACCCAGGTGCCCCATTTTTTAAATATGCTGTTTTATATACATACATATTATAAAATAAGGATGATTGAGAATCCACAATTTTAGGAAAAGTTAAATTCACTCTAATAAACCTACCACAGAAAAGGAAATATAGATTCTGTGATGACAAAAGAAGACCATCAGACACAATCTGGTGTCTGACAGAAGGACAGAACACTACTTTAGTGGTTCTGCCCAAGTGTTCAACCTGGTGAAAGCTATAGATCCAGCTACTCATTTACAAAAACACAGATGTCAGAAAGAAGTCCTACCAAAGAGTATGATGACATCATCAATGAAGACCACACTGCATATATGCTGACAGGAAAAATATTTTCCCAACAAATAACCTGTAAGACCAGAAAGAAAAAAGAAAGAAAGGAAAGGAAAGGAAAAGGAGAAACATCAGAAACTAACCCACACATGGGGCGCCTGGGAGCCTCAGTGGGTTAAAGCCTCTGCCTTCAGCTCAGGTCATGATCCCAGGGTCCTGGGATCAAGCCCCACATCAGGCTCTCTGCTCAGCAAGGAGCCTGCTTCATCCTCTCTCTCTGCCTGCCTCTGCCTACTTGTGATCTCTGTCTGTCAAATAAATAAATAAAATCTTTAAAAACAAAACAAAACAAAACAAAAAACTAACCCACACATGTACGGTCTCAACTTATGACACAGCAGAAAGTATACAATGGGGAAAGGACTGTCTCCTCAGCGAGGCAGTATTGGAAAATCTGGACACTAAATGCGGGAGGATGTGACTGGATCACTGTCTTACGCCGCACATGCACATTATGAATAAATAAATGACTTGAACATAAGAACTGAATCCATAATCCAGGTAGTCAGTTTCTCGATATTGGCTTTGGTGAAGAGCCTCCTAACATGAGACACCAAAAGCAAAGGCAACAAAAGCAATAATAAACAAGTGGGAGGACATCAGACTGAAATTTCTGCATGACAAAAGAAACCATCAAACCCTTAAAGGCAACCTCCCCAAGGAGAAAAAAATCTCTGCACATCCTATGTGTGAGAAGAGGCTAATATCCAAAATACACAAAACACTCCTTCAATCCAAACAAAAACTGGGGAGAATATGTGAATACTTTCCAAAGATGGCATACAGGTGGCCAACAGACACAGAGAAAGTTGTTCAACGTCACTAATTGTCATCAGGGAAATGAGTCAAAACCGCAATCAGCTGTCACCTCACAACCGTGGGAACAGCAGTCGTCCCAGAGGCGGACACCAGTGTGGTCAAGGGTGTGTAGATAAGGGGACCCTGTGCACTGTTGGTGGAAATGGAAATGGGTACAGCCACTGTGACAAACGCTATGGAGGTTCTGGAAAAAATTAATACAACTGCCACATGACTTGGTAATTGCTCTACTGAGTATTTCTTTGGAGAACACAAAAACACTCCCTCCAAAAGAGAGATGCACTCCCATGTTCACGGCAGCATTATTCACAATAACCAGACACAGAAACATTGACCTTGGGAGAATTATGCTAAGTAATTCAGACATAGAAAGACAAATACCAGAGACTCTTATGGACATTCCACATGGAAAAAAATACTGACCGCATACATAATGAGAACAGATCAGTGGTTCCAGATTCAGGGATGGTGGGGGGAAATGGGTGAAGGTAGTCAAAGGTGCCATGTTTGAGTGATAAAATCTGCAAGTCATGGAATGTTCTGTGCAGCTTGGAGACGAAAGCTAACCCTGCAGGAAGGGGTACTGGCTCCCCGCTACTTGAAAGTACAGTGTTCCTAGAAAACCTTTCACAACAGAATGGTGTAAACGGAAAAAGGAATGACCATTCATTTCTACAGAAAAGTGAGTGCGCATGCTCAGACTCCAAAAGTTCCTTCTCTTTGGCTCGTCTTAGGCCTCAGCACACAACATCCTAACGGATGCCCAAAATAAATGGAGATAAAGCACAGCAGATGCTCATAGACACAATTCAAAGTGGCTGGATGCGGAGAGCAGTGCCCGGGAAGGAGCTGGTTGGGGGGCACACCTCTGTAGTGGTTCCCCATAAAACAGATGTTGAATGCGATGCCCACTTGTTGACTTTTTTTGTAAGAGAAGAAATCCTCTTCAGGTTTCTTCCTTTTATTGGAGCTGTGTAATAACATAGATCTTTCGAAAAAGCCAAGTGTCTTACCATGAACTTTGAGAAAAGTTGGGAAGGCTTGTACTTGTACTTGAAAGGGGGTAGAAGTTCAGAGTTCTCCCAGACACAAACAGTATCACAGTGGATCAGCAGATCCACTGTGAAAGGCACCTTCCTCAACAGATGGAACACGGGATACCTCCTACCCCCAGAAACCTCCTCCTTTGCCTTGCTCAGGACAACCCACAAGAGCTCAGACTTACCTCAATTCCTCCTTTCTCCTATTCCCAATATTGAACCCATTGGCAAACCCTGTGAGCTCCATCTTCAATAGGTACCTGGAATAGCACTAACCCATCCTTCCAAGGCTGCCTGTCTGGTCCACACTGGAGCCCATTTCTTGCCTGACTTCCTGAAAAAGCTTCATCATTGACCTCCCTTGCCCATCCTTAACCCTGTGTCATCTGTTCTCAACACTGTAGCCAGGATGGCCCAGTGAAACAGGGTCCATAAGGTCAGAGCCCTGCCATGGCTTTCTGTCACCTTCCTGAAGTCATGTCCTAAGCTGTCTCCTCTGGCCACAGACATACATATGCTCCTGGACATACCTGGTATGCTCCTGCCCCAGGGCCTTTGCATATGCTTTCCCTTCCATTTAGAAGACTCTTCATGTGATATTACTCATCTTGTTTCAAACTGACTCAAGAATCACCTTCCTACTGAAGACCCACCTCGCCCCCATGTGAATAGCAAGTACCACTGCCACCCCCCCCTTCAGCACCCCATCCCTGTCTTCTGCTTTCTATTTCCAGACCAGTTATCACAGTCACCAGGCCATCTCAGCAAAGGGGAAACAGACCCCTACTCGGATGGTTTCACCGTGGACTCCCTCCAATTTCCTAGTCCAGAACCCTGGGGGAAAAGGTGACCAGAGCTCTTGCACAGCCAGGGTGCCTGGGACAGTGGGTCCCCCTCGCACCTGGACCATCAGGAAAATGAGCCCTCGGAGGAATCCACTTGCACATGAAACCTGAAACCAGACCCTTCCTTGATTGAGCACACACACGTCCTCCTGTTGCCTAATGTGCTCACCTGAGAAAGCTGAGCAGCGAAGCATCCCAGGGTCCAAATCTCCCTCTGGCCAAGGTCCTGGGAAACAGACATCTCTCCTCCCTGCACCAGCCACCTGTGATTGACATCCAGCATCCTTCTGTGCTGGGGCAGAATGCTGCACCTGTCCCTCTTTCCTGGGATGTCATCACAAACCAGGCTTTGCTGCACACTTTTCAGGAAGGAACCTGCAGCAGCAGCAGCAGGCCATCCAGGGTCGGTCTTAGTCTCACACATCAGTCTCGCCCCATGTGGAACTAGAGCTTCAAGGAGTGCCCTGTGGCCTTGGAACCTCATGGCATGAGCTGAGATTTCAGTTCTAAATGAACACCGGCCTTTTGCACACAACACAGCAAAGGGGAGGACTTCTCAGGGCTCTGGCTCTGGAAGAAGCGCTTCTGCTGGCGGAATTCACAGGCACCAGGCAGAGGACATCTGTGGTGCCTCATCCAAGGAAGCAAGGGGCACACTGGGCAAGAAGCCATAATGCTGCATGTGGGCTGCTTCCCACCAAGCCCCACCAAGCTGAGACGAGGGCTGGAGAACCAAACAGGAAGCAAGTTTCCTATCCCATCTGCAGCAGGAGGGCTGGCTGGGGAGCAGAGCCCTGTCCCTGGAGCAAGGTGGCCTGTGCTTCAAGAGGAAAGGCCACCAACACGGCCTCACAATGTCCCAGCTATGATCCGACTCCCCTGCCAGGCTCACACCTGCTGACATGGTGACTCCTAAGACCCAGAGACTGCTTTCCTCCCCAGCTCACTGCTGCTCACAGAGAAGCCAACTTTAGTCTCAGAAACGTGTTCATCGTTAGCGCTGGAATTCCCTGGGTTTGTCTACACTGGCCCACTGAGGTGTTCCTTCCAGATTATTCCTCCAGTGTCCTATGGTTTTGAGCCACCTCCAAGCCACCCTTCCAAAGGCAGGAACGGGTCCATTTAGGCAGACCAGCCGAGCGACTCTGTGTGCGGGAAACTCGGACCACATCCTCCCTGAACACCAAGGCTTCCAAGTCCAAGCTTCAAACCCTCCCTCACTGGGCATGGAGCACCACGTCAGCATGAACACTGCTCTTTCAAATCTCTTGTCTCCCACTCCTTTGAGTCAGAAAGCAAGCACCAGTCACCACTCTATTTTCCCTTCAGAGAAGTAAGGAAAAGGATAGAATCAAACACTACGTGGGCACAGCTCACTTCTATCCAAACAGAATTCCGCGTTCTTTCTCATACAGGCAGCCTGACATTGCCCATACTAATGAGAGGCTCCACAAGTCCAGTCCTCATAGATATAGTTGACCTTGTGTTTCTCCTTTTGATATTTGGATCTCAAATTCAATGTCTATATTGCTTTCTTAAAATAACAAGAATAATAATGATGTGGTCATGTAAAGGTCTGGGTCTCCATAACAAGACAACATGGTTCTGGTTCAGATAAGGAGAAAAACACAGCCTCTTCCCAGGAAGCAAAAGCCACACCCTTGGGGATCCTGACAGGCCTCCTGGCTGATGAGTTCCTTTGCTCCATGGAGTTGTTCAAGTGCAAAGATGAGGGCACCCGCCAGGGTTCATTCTGTTTTCTTCATCAGTTCCCCAGTTCTAGTCACAAGGGACTCACTGGGTCAGGTTTCAGGGTCCAGGATGGGCCACCAAGTAAGCAGCGCCCCCCCCCCACCCCAGGGAAGGGTAGATGTTGTCTGGGAGCACAATGAGCCCCTCCCTGAGCTACTCAACAACCTACCCTCCTTCTCCTTGTGTCCTCCTCACAAAGGCCACCATGCCCTGTTGGAGCCCTGCCCTGTGCTTCACTTTAAAAAATATTTTCTAACATTGGACTGTGGTTCACGGAAGAGAAAAACATGAACACCCACAAAGAATTCCTTTAATATTCCAGGAGATTTGGTCCCCAGTGTTTAATTAAAACAGGAAATAAAAATGCAGATTGCCCCTTCCGCTAGCAGGTACGAGTCACCGTGGAGACTTAGAGGAGAGCGGGAAATACAAGAGGCACAGACGTTCTGATGCCCCATCATTTCATCACCTAGGCTGGGAAACTCCACACGCAGAGAAAGAAGCCCAACCCAACGTCTTGGCCTAGCAATGAAGAGAAGTCTGAAATGGAGGACAGAGACAGATGAAGAGCTCGTGTGTGTTGGCTGAGGCCAGTCGCACAGAAGAAGGTACCCTGCCAGCTCTCCACCCGGGCCTCACCTGTCCTCAGCCAGGAACCTGCTCACAGCCCTGACCTGTCACAACAGTCACACGGGGGACACACAGCCACCCCTGGAGCCAGCCCTGCCCACACCCTCCTGCAGAATGCACTCCGCTCTCCTGTGGGACCCCTGGCAGCTCTCCCAGACCTGGAACTCCCCAGTCTGCTGCAATGCTCCAGGATTTCCCCCTTCTTGTCTGAATGATACTGGCCCAAAGCTTTCATAAACGTGTCGTATTTCTCTCAACTCACCTTCCTACCTGGGCAAACTGTAAGTCATGTATCAATGGAACATGAACGTGCTCTGAGATCTGAGTCTTTCCCTGTAGACTTCTGAGGACTCCTTGTGCAGTAAATACCACAGCCTATGACAGGGGTTGTGAAACTATTATTTACAGAATAATACAGCCCAAATCACCTCACTGTTAGTTGCTCTTCGTTAGCCCGAAAGTTTCTGTGTAAAAGCCTTTCCACAGATATTACCTTCAGCAATTTCATGAGGAGAAACAAACTCTGTGGGATAAGCTGGCTCACCCAGCATCAGGCAAGCAGTTGCAGAAGTCACCCCAGGGCTCCTGAGGTCCGCCAAGCCCCTTGACGCCAGCAGCGTGCCTCTATCAGGAGAGTTCCCGAAGACTCTCCTTCTGACTCCACCACCAAAGAAACTACAGAGAAAGCACAGCACGTCGAAATATCTAGATGGTATATGGAGTCAAACTAGAAAGTCAAGCTCCACTTTTAAACGGTAAAAGCCTACTCTGAATCATTTTGAATTTTCTCTCTACCTTAATTGGAACCCTTGTGATGAAAACACTGATCAGTTATGAAACATCACCTTTGACAAATGACAAGACATCATCCATGTCTCTATCTGGCCGCAAAAAGCCACCTAAGTCTAGATGCTGGCCATTCACCCAAGTGAATAAATGCTGTTAGATGAAGGATCGATTTATATGTTAAAACCACACAAAGAATAAATCTCAACTTCCTTCTCTTAGACAAGTGATTTCCTAGGAAACAGGTGTTCAGATTACATTCTGTAAGCAGGAAATGAACAGAGAAAATGGGATTCCCTGTGATATTCTACCTGCAGGGAAACTAAGTAACTCTTGCACCAAAACCAGAATGCGGACAGCTACTTAAATTTTACTTCATGGCTCAGCTGGAAAAAAGACCAAAGTCCAGGAGATTTTGGTTAAAAAGAAGTCTTACCTCCAGTTCTGACACGTAAGTGACATTGTGCCCAATGTACCTGGTGCTTTCTTGGAACACTGACGTCCTGTGACAAGCTGCATGACTGATTCAGTTGCCGTTGTTCAAAACGCTGGGTCTTGTGGAGCCAAATCAGAGAAGTGTTGTCAGGTGGGGATGAGAAGGCCCCTCTGACCTAAGACTGGCACACCTGTTTCTGTTCCTGGGAGAAGGGAAAACACATATTTATTTGTTTTTTTTTGTCCTTTCTTTCTTTCCTTTTTTTTTTTTTGGAAACACATACTTGTTTCTTAAGTAGTAATTATCAACATTTTAAAGTAGACCAAGACTTTGTCTTTTTTAGAAAAGTGAAATGATCCTTCCAAATGAACACCTCAAATCACCTGTTCCTCATGCAACTTGATGGGGTCTGGTTTCCTCCAGCTTCCAGGCCCCCACCTGGAGGACGCTCCTGCAGGATCCTGACAGCCCATTACCACCATCCCCTGGGACATGGGGCACAATGCTAAAATTGGGGGATGGCTCTGGAGCTTGTTAGCACCACACCTGTGCCTGTGGGGCAGGAACATGGAGGACCCTCATGCACAACCCTGACAGCCCATTACCACCAAATCCGCAGACAGGGCGCAAGATGCTGAAGCTGGGAAACTGTTTGGGGCTTGTTAACGCCACACCTGTGGGGGTGGGGAACAGGGAACACCCTGCTGAACTCAGGGTGCTGCTCAAGGTCCATTACCTGCATTGTGCCAGGAGACGGGAGGCACCCCACTGAAGTTGGGGACTGAGTGCTGTCTTTACATGCACTCTTCCTGAGGAACACGGGAAACCCTGAAATGTCCACAACCCAACCCACAAGAGCTTGAGTGAGCAGGCGCCCTCGTGTTCAGGGGTGTGGGAGAGAGGTCCAGTTGATGGACATCAGGCAGAAGAGACTTTCAAGAGAAAAAGAAAACCCATCTGAGTCCTCATGATGAACTCACTTTATGCACCCTCCAAGGTCCCTACCCCCAGGACCCTCATGCCAGCGCACAGCCCGCACTCACCAAAGCAGGACAACCTCCCAGGATCTCTCCCAGCTCCCCTGTACCTGCTCTGCCCCCTGCACACTAAGGCAGCTCTGGGTCCTCCCACAGAGAACATAGCTCCACCTCCACTGCTGAGTGGTTGGGGAGGGTGGTGCCCTGAGCCCATTGGATGCCACGCCTGCCTGTACCAGGCTACCCACCCTTACACCCACACCTCCCTGCTTTTGCATGTTCTCCCGGAGGTGAGAACACCTGGGTCCGCTGCAGCCTTGCGCGGGTCGTGGTCAGGGCCCCCCCAGACATCTGGCCCTTTCAGACACCCCTCTGGCTGCAGACCACCCTCAGAGCCCTGCCCCTTCCCTTCCTTCACCAGCCCTGCCTGTGGAGCTGTTCCTGGCTACTGTCAAGATCAGCTGCTCTCAGACCTTACTAGGCTTAGGCTTTAAGAAATAGAATGGTTGGGGCGCCTGGGTGGCTCAGTCATTAAGCGTCTGCCTTCAGCTCAGGTCATGATCCCAGGGAAGTCAGATCTAGCCCAGCACTGGCTCCCGGCACTGGCTCCCCGCTCAGCGGGAAGCCTGCCTCTCCCTCTCCCACTCCCCCTGCTTGTGTTCCCTCTCGCAGTGTGCCTCTCTCTGTCAAAAAATAAAATCATAGGGTAGGGGGGAAGGAAATGCAATGGTTTCCCACATTTCCAAGGCAATTTTAAGACCCAAAAAGTAATGCTCCAAGCAGGAGAAGCTTCACCTTCTGATCTCACCCGTGGAGTGGATAGTGCTTCTCAGACTTTCTGAGCATCCTTCTAGGATGAGCCCATTTGTGCTAGAATATATATTCATATGCTTGGTTCTTCAGGGAAGCTCCAGGATGAACCAGAACAACCGACTTTCTGTGCTGTTGGAGTAGTGAACCAGGAACATTGATTTTTCACCTAAAAAGAAAACATATTGTTATTTTCAACACTAATGGAACAAACCCTTTTAAACATTTTAGAAAGAAAAGAAGAGAGTTTTATTCAAACCCAAGTCAAGACAGCAGCCTGGGAGACACAATCTTCACGAGGAAGGGAGTGCTTTGGGGGAGGAACATTTGGGGCAGGTTTCTATATTCCTTCTGTTTTGTTTTACATACAGAGTTACACATCATTGTGAGGAAGAACATCCCAGAAAGTTACAGGCTTTTTCTTATGTTTTCAGTATGTGCAAGTCAGTATGACTTTAATCTTATGGGAGCAGGAGAGGTTCTTTTGGGTTTTTTTGTTTGTTTGTTTTAAAGATTTTATTTATTTTGAAGGGCTAAAGTAACTCCATTTTGAGGCAGTAGCCATTTTGTTGTTTATATTCAACTATGAGTGACCCAGAGCTTGCATAAATTCCAGACAAGGAGACAGGAATTCCAGGAACAGATTTGGTTACTAAACCACAAACTACCCCCATTTCGTAGATAAGTTAATCAAGACCCAACCGGTCTTGCTACTCCCTGCAACTTTCCTGCCCTGGTACAAACAACTTTCAAAAAATATCCCCTAGATAAAGTAGCCAATCCCCGCTGAACAGCACAGCTTAAGCAACCCCAGCACCAATCATTTTAAAGGTCGCCTATACATGTGATTTTGCGTGTGATATTTTGTGGTTTTTGCCTTTATAAGCCCTGTGAAATTTCAGCTCAGAGCCTTCCTCCTAAACTCCGCTGTGTCGGTGTGTAGGACGAGGCCCGAGCTACAGCCCGCCTGAATAAAGCCTTGCTTTTGCATTTCGGAACGTCTGGCTCTTGGTGGTCTTCTTGGTGGTGGTCTTGCGATCTGGGCATAACAATTTATTTGACAGAGAGAGATCACAAGTAGGCAGAGAGGCAGGCGGAGAGAGAGGAGGAAGAAGGCTCCCCGCTGATCAGAGAGTCCGATAGAGGGCTCAATCCCAGGACCCTGGGATCATGACCTGAGCCAAAGACAGAGGCTTTAACCCACTGAGATACCCAGGTGCCCCTCTTTTGTTTTTTTATCTTTATGTTTGCAATGGCATTTTGGGGGTTCTCTTTTTCTTCTCGAAGGAGATGTACAACATGTGCTTGGGGCAGAAATAGGGCCCATGTTCTGAGGTTTTGTCCAGTCATTTTGAGCTTGGTAAAATGTTAAAGGATAGCTTTCCTAGGAGCCCAGGATCTGGGCCCATGGATGGTAAAAAACAAACATTTCCATTATCATTCTAATTACTACTAAAGAGAGGAACTTGAGACAAAAGCACCTTTAACAATCCTACTAAGAAATCAAAATGATGAGGCACTTGGGTGGCTCAGTGGGTTAAAGCATCTGCCTTTAGCTCAGGTCATGATCCCAGGGTCCTGGGATTGAGCCCTGCATCTGCTCAGTGGGGAGTCTCCTTCCTCCTCTCTCTCTCTACCTGCCTCTCTGCCTACTTGTGATTTCTGTCAAATAAATAAATAAAATCTTTAAAACAAAATCAAAATGATGCCTACAGAAGGTTACATGTTTCATGGTCAACATAGGTAACAGAGGTATTCCCAGAAGCTGGGCTCCTCTCTTTCTCCTGCCCAAATCTCTGAAGCACACAGATAATTTAAAGTCAGAATTTGAGGCCCTCCCAACATCTTAGGGATGTCTGGCACCATTCCCTTGGACTACAGAATAAAACAGAGTAGCTCATTGTCACAACAATAATTGAAACATGAAGTCCCCCTAAAGCTTGGACACACTGTCTTAGTTCTTTCCCTGCAGATTTTGACTAATGTAAGTCATAGTCATACCATATAAACACTACGATGGTTGGGAAGTAAGTAATCATGGGTAAGGGAATAGTTTAGTAATGTTTAGAAGCATTGTCTCACTTTGTAGAAGAGGCTGAACTGAGTGTTTTTACATACTATTTCAGACCTATCTTGCAGCACAATCTGAACATACCAGAACCTGAATCAATTTTTAAAAAGATAGTTCTTGGGTGCCTGGGTGGCTCAGTGGGTTAAGCCTCTGTCATCAGCTCAGGTCATGATCTCAGGGTCCTGGGATGGTGCCCCACATTGGGCTCTCTGCTCAGCAGGGAGCCTGCTTCTCCTGCCTGCCTCTCTGCCTACTTGTGATCTCTGTCTGCTAAATAAATAAATAAAATCTTTTTTTAAAAAAAGTTCTTTCAGTGACTTTAATATCAGAAAAATATTATAATGTCTCTATTCCTAGGGAATCTTTGCTCTCACTCAGAGGTCCTCCACGCTTAATGATCATGATGTGCAGAGGTAAAAAGGCCAGCTGAATTCCTTCCAGTTGACCACACAACAAGAAAATCCTGAGACTTGAGATGTTTCCAGATGGAGAAGACCAGAGATAAAAGGGAAATAATATCATGTATGGAATAATAGGGATTTGGAGTCAGTTTAGGGAACCCACTTAGGTTTCTAACACTCAAATCCTCTGTGACTCAAATCACTTCTAAGCCCCCATCTAGCCATCTGGAAAATGTGACTGATAATATCTACATCGTAGTTTGGAAGTTTAAGAGGGAGAATTCCACAAAGAGCGGGAGTGATGGCTCTCAAAAGCAGGTGTTCAGGAAGCCATGATTACTCTTGGGGTCTATTTCTTTTCCAGAAGAAAGAACACATGTTGAATCCATGTTTCTAAGAGGTGACTCACAAGATGATTTTCAAGTCTTAAGTAAGGTCAAGAACCTGTTATTTCACTCAGAAAGCATGCTGTGGGGCTGGTGAGGACAATTCAATAGCACCATCATCGCCAGGAGTGGGGAGCTTTCCATTCCCATGTGGCCATCTTGTCCCTCTTAGCTCAGGGCTACCAAAAAGTGCAGCTATGCAAGGACCACAGGCCAAGGCTGCCAGGTGTGGCTGGGACAGGCAGAACTCTGACTCAAGGCTCAACTCCTGCCTGGTTCATTACACTGCTCCTCGCAGATATAGTGCCATTGTCTGCAAGCTCTGATGTAGGTGGAGAATTTCCCTTGTGATTCCCTCTCTGGCCCTTAGGATATGTAGCAAAGTTACATTTAATTTTTTTTTAATTTATTTGTCAGAGAGAGAAGGAGAGAGAGCGAACAAGCACAGGCAGACAGAGTGGCAGGCAGAGGCAGAGGGAGAAGCAGGCTCACGGCCGAGCAAGGAGCCCGATGTGGGACTCGATCCCAGGACGCTGGGATCATGACCTGAGCCGAAGGCAGCCGCTCAACCAGCTGAGCCACCCAGGTGTCCCACATTTAATTTTTAAACATGGAGGGAGTTCCTGGTTTTCTTTTCAGTATGACTATGTCTCAACTCTCCTGTGGCCTAAGAATATAATCTAGTTCATTTCAGGCTTTAAGATGTGTAGACTTGGGACTCCTGGGTGGCTCAGTCAGTTAATTAAGCCGCTGCCTTCAGTTCAGGTCATGATCTCAGAGTCCTGGGTCCAGTCCCGTATCGGGCTCCTTGCTCGGCAGGGAGCCTGCTTCTCCCTCTGCCTCTGCCTGCCTCTCTGCCTGCTTGTGCACGCACTCTCTCTCTGTCTCTCTCCGTCTCTCTCTGACAAACAAATA
This sequence comes from Taxidea taxus jeffersonii, assembly GCA_003697995.1. Lineage (NCBI taxonomy): Eukaryota > Metazoa > Chordata > Mammalia > Carnivora > Mustelidae > Taxidea > Taxidea taxus. The sequence continues at coordinate 87,061 of ML101853.1, forward strand.
AATAAAATATTTTTAAAAAACACAAAAAGAGATGTGTAGACTTGCTTCATGGCCGAACATTTCATCTACTTCGGTAAATATCCTAGGATCACTTGAAAATAATGTATTCTGTACTTAACGTGTAATGTTCAATATATGTCAATTAGGTCACATTTGTTACCAATGTTTCATCTGCTTTTTCTATCAGACGTTGAGAAAGGTATATTAAAATCTTCAAACAATGCTACTCGAGTCAACATTGCATTGAAGAATCTACCAAGTGTTGAAAAGCAAGAGAAACAAAAAGAATAAGAATTGAGGGGATAATTGTGACTATTCACAGGTCATATGGGGGTGTACACGGAAAATATAAAATAGTCTATAAATACACTATTAGAATTACAAATGGAAAACTTGCAAATCTTAGAACCAAGAAAGCAATCCAGAAAGCAGCCTGGGGGAAGGATGGAAGGAGGAACATCAGAATAATGTCAGGCCTGCCTGCAGAGATTGGACAAGCCAGAAAGGGCTGGCAAGGCATATTCAGGATACTAAATGAGAAGAGCATGCAGCCAAGGATCCCTTCTCCAGCAAGGCTCTCATTCAAAGAAGAAATAATGCCTATTCTTCTGAAGCTGGTTCAAAAAATAGAAACAGAGGGGAAATTTCCAAACTCATTCTATGAGGCCAGCATTACCTTGATCCCCAAAGCAGGCAAAGACCCCATCAAAAAGGAGAATTACAGAGAAATATCCCTGATGAATATGGGTGTCAAAATACTCAACAAGATCGTAGCCGACAGAATCCAACAGTATGTTAAAAAGATTATCCATCATTGGGGCACCTGGGTGGCTCAGTGGGTTAAAACCTCTGCCTTCGGCTCGGGTCATAATCCCGGGGTCCTGGGATCGATCCCCACATTGGGCTCTCTGCTCAGTGGGAAGCCTCCTTCCCCCTCTCTCTCTGCCTGCCTCTCTGCCTACTTGTGATCTCTCTGTCAAATAAATAAATAAAATCTTTTTTTAAAAAAACAAGATTAAAACCAAGTATGACTTATAAACCAGGGCTCTATGGTCAACGCATCTTTGACAAAGCAGGAATGAATATCCCATGGAAAAAAGAGACAGTCTCTCCAACTAATGGTGCTGGGAAAATTGGACAGCCACATGCAGATGATTGAAACTCAACCATTCTCTTACATCACACACAAAGATAAACTCAAAATGGATGGAGACCTCAACATGAGACAGGAATCCATCAAAATCCTAGAGGAGAACACAGGCAGTCATTTCTTCAACATCAGCCACAGAAACTTCTTCCTAGACACATCACCAAAGGCAAGGGAAACAAAAGCAAAAATGAACTATTGGGACTTTGTCAAGATAAAATGCTTGGTGTCAGGAGTGTAGTCTCCCAGGGGCCTGGAAGCTGATGGAAGGGCTGGATTGTTTTGGGGGGTGGGGTGCTCAATGGTGACACTGTTCACCATCCCCCACTGCACTCTGCAGTCCAGGCTCTGTGCCCAGCTTAGGTCAATCACCAGCACCCCACTTCCCCCTGCCATGGGAGCGATCATGCAGCATCACCCCACTGCACACAGGTGAAGAGTGAGGCCCAGAGGGGAGGAAAATGGCTCCAGTCACAGGATTGGTCAGCAGAGGGGCTGGAAGGCCAGCCCTCCCGAGCCCCCGTTAGTCCAGCCAGAGACAACCTGAACCCAGAGCGAGCCCTCCCCTGCCTGCCCAGCCACACGTTGGCCCCTGTGCCGGATGATGGACTGTGCTTCTTGGCCCTGAGGGTGTTGCTGGATGACTAGGAGAGGGAGCACAGCGGGTGGGACAGGCTGTAGCTACAGGACAGAGTGACACATCTGAGCTAGCAGGAGCCACACTCTGGTCTCCCTCCCGGAGCCTGCCTGGGAGCCGGAGTCTGGGTGCTCTAGGGGCCGGCACACAACAGGGTCTGCACTGACCAGGGAGCCATGGCCTCCAGGGAGAGTCCACTCTGCCCTCTTCCAGCCCCTGTGCCGCATCACCTCTCCTCATTGTGGGGCTCCAGGACCTGGAACCAGGCCCCATAGGGCTGACTCGGCTGCAACTTTTAATGAGTTTGCAGCCCCCAGAGCAGCTGGATTTCCTGGGGCTGGAGGGAGGATGGACTGCACACAAGCACTGGGCTGGGGGAGATGCGTGGCCTCGTGGAGGGTGAAAGATGGGGCAGGGGTCAAGTCCTGGGGCCACTGCTCATGTCTAAAAAGGGCTGAAATCCCTGAATGCCCATGGGGTCCCCCATTACAGTAACAACACCCTCACACTCAGGCATCCTGCTGGTGGGCCACTCCTCGGCCTCCTTCCCACACCTCTGACTCCCTCCAGGGCTACAGCCAAGGACAGGCTGGACCTCTGTCCCAGGGTCCTACCAGGAAGATGAGGAAGAAGGAGGAGAAGAGAAGGGGAGTGGGGTGGACTGCTCTTCCTCCTGCCCTGAGTCGGCCTCCACTACTGCCTCCATGTCCTCTGGCCCAGCCCTGCACTTAGCTGGATCCTGGGAGGCAGTCTGCATTCCCGGCCAGCTGGGTGGGGGAGTATTCAGTGACCTTGTGTCCCCAGAGGTCCAACCCAACTGACTTTGCACCCTGAGGCTTGCTGCCCAGGATGGGATTGGTTCTGGGGCTAAGCGGACTTTGGGGCCACAGAGCCCTTGGCGGTGGTGAGGAAACACAGGGGACCAGTAAGGTGCGGAGCCATGGTTGTCATGCACGTCTGCCACAGGACTGGGACATGGTACAGGTGCTGTGTGCAGGTTCCCGGTGCACACTGGGCCCCTCAGGAGGGAGGCCTGTGTGCCTGGTACACCTGTCCTCCACCTACCCCTGGAGGAGTGGCCAAGTTAAAACATTTCCATATCCAATGCTCAGGGACAGTTGGGAATCTAGGGTCAAGAGAGGCAGGGACTCACCCAGGACAAATGAGGGGTACAGAGTCCAAGAAGCAGGACTGCTCTCCAGTCCCAGGCCAGCCCCAACCCTCCTGTGAGGTTCGCTTTGGGGGTGAGAGACCCTCAGATCCTCAGGGATAGCGACCCACCCCGTCCCATGTGGGGACAAGACCTTGGGCATCCCCAGACAAGTAGAGGCATGTGTACCTGCACACACACACACACACACACACACACCACTATGACTGCCTAGCTCATGGTCAGAAGGGGTGGACACCCTGAGAGCGAGGTGGGTGACAAGGGATAAAGAAGAAGGAGGTCAAAGACAGCTGGGCCATGGGGCAGGGTCATCAGGACCCCTGGTAAGAACCCAGATCCATAGCATGGGGATGGGAGACAGGCCAGGCTGCTAGTCAGGGGGTCCCCAAGGGGCCCAGGGAGGTTTTCAGGGCACTGGGAGAGGACAGGATCTGGGGCCTGGTGTCCATCACAATCCTGGGCTACTGGAAGTAGGAAGAGATACCCCCCAAGTCCAGATGAGGTTACAGCACAAAAGGCCTCACCTTACACTTCTGTCAGTGGGGCCATAGTGATAGAGTGTCCCTAGAGTCCCACAGGCTTGTAGACAAGTCTGCTAGCTTGGATCTTCATCCCTGACCCATGGTGCTCCCAGTCCTAGGAAAATGCTTTGTACTCCCTTGAGGTCCTTCTGATCAGAGGACAGCCTAGGGGCTTGGGAGCCTGATGACCTGGGTTTGCAGAATGTGGCAAAGCACTGGACCACTGGTCTAGGGACCAAGGTCAGGGTCAGGGTCCCCATTTGGAAGAGGTTCCAGAGTCAGTGCTCTGGTCAGGGTGAGGAGGCCTTAGGAAGAAACCAAGCACCAGGACAGGAGAAGGAAATGGGGAGAACATAGGCTTCTGAGGTTTCTCACATTGCCCCCAAAGCCCCCAGGTCCTGCTCCTGGGAGACACACAGAGAAGACAGAGAGAGAGAATAAACGCAAGAGAAAGAACCAGAAGAAGTCACAGACTTTCTTCCATTAGGTTGGAAACAACATCCCATCATTTTGCTCCATTCTATTCCTTAGAGCACAGTCACACAGGCCACCCCCCTGCAGGGGAGAGAATTCCACAGGGATGTGTGACAGGATTCGGGAATGCCAGGAACCACTGTGGGGACTGTCCAGCACGTGGGCGCAGACGAGGCCCTAGGACTGGGCCTAAACCTAATGGGAGCCCCTGGAGTCTGTCGTGAGAGGACAAGGTCAGAATCAGTTCACTGCAACCTTCCCATGGGGGCTGGGAGACAGGCAGGAGGAGGATGGCTTTGCCTGGACCCCAGGGCAGTCCCAGCACCCTCTGAGCTGTGTTCTATGCCCCGCCCAAGACCCCACTCATCCTTGCATTGCCACGTGCATGTCTCAGCCTCCTGTGATAGCAGGAACGTATGTAGAGGTCCTACACCTAATGGTGTCCCTAGAAGTAGAAGCCAGAAGACCCCACTGTGCAGATGGGGAGCCTGGGGAGGCCCTGAGAGGCATAGAGTCTGTCCAGGGTCACAGTCCTGGGCATGAGCAGGAACCTAGTCTGAACCGAGCTCTGGGTCCTCACAGTAGGGACACTGTCCATACCCAGGCCTCACAGGGGCTGTGGGGAAGCTGTGTGGGTGTCACTGTATGGATGGGGCATGGGGCAGAGGGTGAGCATTGAGCCACTGGGGGAGGGAGGCCCTCAGGGGGCTGTGGTGTGAGGAGAAAGTCACGTAAGGGGTCCCCAGGAAGTGGTGACCTCACTTCCCTGACAACAGAGCCCAATAGAATTTGGAACCCAGGTAACCAGGCACCCACATTCCAGAGACACCCCCTCCCCCCGCCACCCAGCTCATTTCGTTGGAGAACCTCGAAAAAAGAACATGTTCACATGTTGCATCCCAAAGTCCGGAGGCTGCAGGCTGAGGAAAGCACACCCTGCAAACACTTTCCCTCCCTGGGGATGCCATATCAGGGCTCTCCAACATCTCTGATCATTTGGCCAGAAGTACAGAAAGGTGACACCATGAGGCCCAGAGTCAGCCCCAGCCCCATATGCCCTGATCTGACCTGTGCAGCCCCCAGGCCCCTCCCCATGCCTACATGCATGTGTGTGTCTGTGTGTTTGTAAAGAAGGCTCAAGTGGGGTATGCCCACCCTATTCAAGAGCAAGGGTCAGATGCCCAGTAGGCAGGTCATGTTCACACCCCAGGTCAAGGCTGGCTGGGTGGGATGGGGTGTAGGGGACTACGAGCTTCTCCCTGGGGTTTATCATGTGTCCTACAGCTATGGGTCCCTGTCCCAGGTGTAGGGCTGTGCATGCACAGGTTCGTGTCTGATCTGGGAGCAGCAGGGGGACTGGGCAGGACAGTGAGGATGGCCGGGCAGGGCTGTGATGCATCCAGGCCAGCTACCAGTTCCTGTCTTTGCAGAACACCAGGGATGATGAAACAGGGAGGAGGGTGATGGACACCGGTTCCATCTCCCTGACACAGGTAGTGACCGTAGGGGGCTCTCCAGGAGCAGGGACTGGAGACTGACTGGGAAGGCCTCTGACACAGCTCAAGCCACTGTCCCTGCTGGTACCACACCAGACTGTGGTCCAGCACACAGAGGCTGAGCCCAAGCGTGAGAAGGCCGGGGCTCGGTGTATGTGGGCATCTGGGAATGAGACGGTGCTAGGCTTCACAGGCAGGAGACCTCAGAGGCTGGTGTGGAGCCAGGAGCAAGGACTGGGCTCAGAGCACCCACTGGGTGGACTGCAGTTGGGGAGATGTCCTGGTGAGGGTTCTGTCCTAGCTGTAGCTACTCTGGGAGGCCCTGGGCTGGGCTCTATCTCTGCAAAGGCACGCAAACATGTTCTTTGTTCCAGGAGCTGGGCAGGGGGCTATCTCTGGAATGTGGGGGCCTGGATACCTGGTTCTAACTCTGAAAAGCCAGAGCTGGCCCCAACTTCATCCGCAGCTCCGGATGGGGGGATGGTGCCTGAAGAGACTTCAGCAGGAGACCAGGAGCCTGCAGGTGACCAGGCACCTGCTCAGGGAGAGCCTGAAGCTGTCCCGGAAGAGCTGGCACCTGCCTCTGACCCAGCCCCTGCTCCTGCTCTAGTTCCTGCTCCTGTCCCTGCCCCTTCCCTTGCCCCAGCCCCTGCTCCCGCCCCTGCTCCCTCCCCTGCTCCTGTTCCTGCCCCTTCCCCTGGCCCAGCCTGTGCTCCTGCTCTTGCATCTGTCTGGCTCCTATCTCTGCTCCTCTCCCAACCCCTGCCCCTATTTCTGCTCCTTCGGGGCTCCCAGAGCCACACCCAGAGCCCACAGCCCTGCTCCTCATACAATTATCCCTCCTTCTATCCCCCCACCCTGATGGCCCGCAGGAATGCTTTGTCCCCTACCTGTATATTCTTTCTCTCTGGTACATGTTAACTGTTATTTTATCTTTCCATGGTCTGCATACTGTTTGTTATTTGTTTTAAGTAAAATTACTTGTTTTCACTTGAACACGTCACGAGCATTAAGTACATTCCCAATGCTGTGCCACCACACCACAGAACATTGCTGCAGGACATCTCCTTCCCCAAAGGAGACCCTGAACCCAAAGCCCTCCCTGCCCATTTCTCCTCCAGCCCAGCCTCTCACAACCCCTAAGCTGCTTTCTCTCTCTGTTCCTTTACCTGTACTGGATGTTTCTGTATGTGGAATCACACAATATGTACCTTTGTGTCTGCCCACCTCTTTTCAAAGGGGACTCGTTTTTTTTTCTGTGTGTATGTGACAAAGAATTTCCCTTACTCGATATTGAAGCCCCCAATGGATTACAGATGAGACGTAATCATAGAGGCCCCTTTAGGCATTATGGGCACAATCTCGGGGGCAAGAGCAAGACCCCTCTTCTTTTTTTTTTTTTAAAGATTTTATTAATTTATTTGACAGAGAGAGAGATCACAAGCAGGCAGAGAGGCAGGCAGAGAGAGGGGGGTTAGCAGGCTCCCTGCTGAGTAGAGAATCCGATGCGGGGCTCCATCCCAGGACCCCGGGATCATGACCCAAGCCGAAGGCAGAGGCTTTAACCCACTGAGCCACCCAGGCGCCCCAAGACCCCTCTTCCTGCTGGGACACCACAGCCTGACCCCAGACCGGACCCGGCTAGTTCCTCCGGTGGCCCACACAGAAACCAGGGAAATGCAGAAGGCCAGCAGACACACCAGAGAGGGCAAACACATCACTCACAAGCCAAGGCCAGAGAAGAGTTTCACCTGACTCTGCTCCAAACCAGGCTCCACGTCACGGGGCTCCACAGGGACAGAGATCAAATGCATGCGAGTCCAGGGGGAGGACAGGCCGGAGGGGAGGATGTGTCAGAGATGCGGGAGCTCCTGGGGAAGGGCTCTGGCAAAGGAAACCCTATGAAGGCAGCGCTGGTCACCCTCAGAGCAGCAGGTGTCTCGTCTGGGAACCGGCAGCCCCAGGGAGAATGTGAAGAACCAGAGGTCCAATGCAGGTCCCCTGGAGAGAAGGGTGATGGGCACCCCTGTCTGGGAGAACAGTGAGCAGCAGCCATCCCAGGCCACAGGTGCACCCATCACCTAGCAGTGCTTGGCCTCGGACTCAGCCCCAGAAACTCAGGCTGATTTTTCACAGATGTATTATCAGGAGTGTTCAGTGCAGTGGTGGTGGAGAGCGCAGGGAATGGAACAGTGCTAATGCCCAAGGAGATGGATGGGATCCATGGTCCCAGTCCTCATGATACAATGTCCTGTAGCTACTGTCCCAGGGTCGTCCAGGCACAGGATCCAGGAAGCTGCTCCTGAGACCCGCCCCCCTCCTGCCACCCTGCTCCTGGGAACATTCAGAATTGTTTGAGGAGGTGGAGAGGATCCAGGGTGACAGCAGGGCCAAGGAGAAGAAAGGTCAGCACTGGGAGGACAGAGGGATGTGCCCTGAGCCACCATCCAGGGCCCAGGCTGTGATGCCCTCTGACCTCACCCCAAATAATGGCTCCTGATGTATGGACTGGGCTTCTGCTTTCACCCCCTCCTTCCCTACCTCATTATTCACCGTCTCATTCATTACCCCCCTCTCCTTCCCCTCCACCCCTCCCTTCCCTCCCCCACTGCATCACCCTCCCTGCCTCCCTCCCATCCCTCCTCCCTCCTTCTCTTCTCTCCCTCTCATCCTCCCTCCCTCTCTCTCTTCTCTCCCTCCCAACCTCCTGCCTTCCCTCCCATCCCACCTCCCTCACTCCCACTCTGCCATCTTCCTTCTCTCCCCTCCCTTTCTCCCTCACTTCCTCCCTGCCCTCCCCCATCCCTCCCTTCCTCCTTTCCTTCCTTCCCTCTTTTCCCTCCCTCCCTCCTTACCCTCCAACCCTCATGCCCTCCTTCATTCAGCGGAAGATCTGGGGTGCTTGCTCTGTGCTGAGCACTGGGGCTTCATCAGTGAGCACTCCCCCCAACCCACATGGTCATGTCCCCTGTGGGAGGTGACAGCGGGCTGTCCTCAGGGCTAGCAGTGGTGATGAGCACCAGGAATCTCCTCCTGAGAACAGAGGCCGTTTGCACAAAGAAAAGAATGGAGAGACCCATGCTTAGCACTTCCTCCAGAAAAATCTAGTCCTGAAAAGTGATGAAAAATAAATATATCCTAGACTTCATGCAATGTGAGTGCTAATGGCCCAAATGCCCTGATTCCTAGAAGCAACAAAGAGTAAGTCATCTAGTGTCGACTGGGGGGCTTGTGACGCAACTTTTCTGACCAAATGACAGTGTTTCAGCCAATATCTCCATGGCCTCCAAGTTTTCTCAAGGGTCCCTGTGATCCTCTGACTCTTCTATAGACCTCCTTGCGAAGTTCTGTCCTGTTGTCTTCCTTATCTCCCACCTTTTCTGTGATCCTTCTGTGGTCTTCCCTGCCCCCACCAGGGCCACCCTCACCAGGATTTCCCATACACCTTGGCTAGGTGCCCACATCCCACACTGGGCTCCATGAGCCCTATGTTTTGTGCAAGTCCTGTGTGCTCCCTCTGGGGTCACCTGGCTTCTCTGTTGACCTCTGCATCTGCCTGCCCTGGGTCTCCTCTGATGAGTCTGTGAGGCCAGCCTGTGCCCATGTCATGGGCGTGGAAGCGCAATTCCAGAAGGTCCAGATGACCTGCTCCCAGTCTCAGCCTGTAGAGCCTGGGCCAAGAGTAGTGCCTGAGCAGAGGAGGAGTTGGGCCCAGGGAGCCTGAGGGACAACATGGCACAATGAGCCCCGAGGAGGAAAGTGAGCACCATGGGGGCCTGGCGCTTAGGTCTGCTGGGAGATCATGTCCCACCCGCACTGGATCTGTCCCCAGGGCTGGAGGTGGTCAGGTATACACCCTTCCAGGCTGCAGGCTGGCAGTGACTGGCAGGGGAGGGGCACAGCTGGGGCAGGAGAGAGCCCTCATGTAGAGAGGAGGGGGCAGGCACTCCCCCAGCAGCAGGTGCACTGGGGCGGACTGAGGGGACATCGGTGGACAGGAGTGTCGGCAGCTGGGGTCTCCACACAGTCCCCCTCCTGAGGCTCAGCACAAGCTTGTCTGGATGGCCTATGTCCCCAAACACAAAGTCTGGCCCAGGACCTCCCCTCAAGCTCCTACTCCCAAACCTTTGTACTCAGCTCAAGTGCAAGAAATGGCCAATAGTTTAGGTGGTGTTGGGCACACAGAGACGTGTGGTTTTCTGACCCATGCTATAACACTGCTGGCATTTTAAAGATCTCAGGGCTTTGATTCAAAAATGGTAGAATGCGGGGTGCCTGGGTGGCTCAGTGGACTAAGCCTCTGCCTTCGACTCAGGTCATGATCTCAGGCTTCTGGGATCGAGCCCCACATCAGGCTCTCTGTTCAGTGGGGAGCCTGCTTCCCCCTCTCTGCCTGCTTTTCTGCCTGCTTGTGATCTCTCTCTCTCTCTGTCAAATAAATAAATAAAATCCTTTTTAAAAATGGTAGAGGGCACCTGGGTGGCTCAGTGGGTTAAGCCTCTGCCTTCAGCTCAGGTCATGGTCTCAGGGTCCTGGGATCAAGCTCCACATGGGGCTCCCTGCTCAGCGGGGAGCCCGCTTTCCCCCTCTCTCTGCCTGCCTCTCTGCCTACTTGTGATCTCTCTGTCAAATAAATAAAATATTTTTTTTAAAATGGCAGAATGCCAGGGACCCCAGACAGCTTTCTAGAGACCTGCCTCTGTGCCTTGCAGCCCTCCCAGCACAACAGCTCTGCTGAGAACCCCTCCAGGCCACAGGCCCACAGTTTTGGGTCCTCAGATGCCCAGATGATGCACCTTCAAAAAGCGATCCAGGTGGGGCTGCAGGACAAACTGCGGGTTCTAGTAATCCCCCTCCCAGAAAGTGAGGGTACTGCTGGACGAGCTCTCCAGAAACAGCCAGGTCAGGGTTCCAGGAAGACACCAGAGGCACAGGAGTAACTGAGGAGCATCTGAAGGTCAGGTAGGGACAGCGGGAATCTCGGGTGGTTTTGCCTAGGAGCGGCTCCCGTCCCCCTAAACCCTCAGGGTGATGGCTCCCTAGGAGATGGGACCATGCCTGGAGGACCCGAGGCTCCACTGGTGGCCAACCTGATCTGTGCATAGGTGGGAAAACCTGGCCACACCCCGAAGAATTTCTGGAAACAGTAGCCATCTCTGGAGCAGCCGACCTGGGAGGTCAACCTTCCAGCTGCCCAAGGCGGGATCGAGCCACAGACCAGCACGCTAGCCAGAAACAGGAGGAGAAACGCTTCTTCATTCCAATAGTTTCTGAGTTACCAGTTTGTTCCTATGGTTAGTATACTGTGCAAGGCCTTGAAAATGTTCTCCTCATGTTCTCTGCTAGAGAGGATCTTGAAAAATCTCTGGCTTATAGGTAAAATCATCTGGAATTGACCTTGGTTGGCACAGCCATGCTGGCAAAAGTATAGAGTCCCCCCGCCCCAATACTAAAAATAGTAGTCCTGTATGATCCCACTACTGGGTCATTTGCAGGAAATGAAGTCAGTTTCTCGAAGTAAGATCTGCACACTCTCACCCAATCTCCCCGAGGAGGGACAGCCACACTAGCAACAGTGTACCCAAGTGGGAAGCCTCCCCTCAAGGCAGGTGCCTCCCTGGACAAGGGGCTGCCCCAGGGTGGGCCATTTCCACAGCAGGCATTCAACATCCTGGTTACTAGGAGGAGACAAAGTAAAGCATCAGGCCAGTGAGGGTCAGGACACACTGCCCCAAATATGGCACAATGGCAAATTAAATATAGAAACTGAAAGAATTTTCCATAGAGAAGAAGCAGGAAGATCCCTCTGATCCCCAGCCATCAGCCCTCTTTCCCTGAAGCAGGTCAGAATACTCCCATGTGGCACCTTCTCTCCCCAGATGGCAGGGAGGACATGCTTCTCACCAGAGTCAAGGAATTTAGGGCCACAAAGTCTAGAGGAACAAATCTTATTAAACTAACCTTTATCTTCCTAGTTACTTTTTTAGCGTTTACCAGCCCCTAGCTCAAACCCTCGTGTCTCTCAATTCTTCACACATTGATTGCTTCTTTGCCTAAAATGTAGAAGAGTTGTCTGCTTCAATTGCCTCTGCTGGTCTCCATATTCTTGTGAGGCTCCCAGCAAAAAAAAAATCAATATACTTTGCGAGTTTTTCTCCTGTTCATCTGTCTTTGTCAATTTCCAGACCCAGCCAGGGACCTTAAGAGGAGCTGAAGGAAACTTTCCTCTCTTGCAGCCCTGGTGGCGGGGTCGGGGGGAGGCGGGTGGCAGGTGGAGTCAGGAAAATCTATCCTGCCTTCCTGACCTTGGTTAAAACCACTCTCTGCTGGGAAGCAGCACAGGGCTGTGCAGGGCTGGGGGAGCCAGGGGAGGCAGGTGGAATGTGTAGGAAGCTACCTGACCCCCAGCCAGGGGACTTGGCCCCACTGACAGAAGGGAGAGGGTGGGGGGATGGGGTAGCTAGGTGATAGGTATTAAGGAGGGCACATGTTGTAATGAGCACTGGGTATTATAGGCAACTAATGAATCGCTGAACATTACATTAAAATCTACTGATATACTGTATGTTGGCTAATGGATTTAAATTTTTTAAATTAAATTAAATTAAAAAATAAAAAATAAAACCAAGGCAGAAACCATACATAACTCAGAGGGCTCCATGCTCCTGGGGGCTGAGCTAGCGGCCACAGCCAAGGCCTCTGGTGGTTGGGGTACTGAAGGTCTAAGAGGTGGCTCGGTGCAGCCCTGACCCTGAAGCCCCATGGCCATGGTAAGGTGCAGGGACTGGGAGAGAAGACCTGACCAGAAGCCATCCTGTCTCCAAGGCTGCTGCAGGACCACTCCCACCCCCACCAGGCAGTGTCTGTCTAGAACCAGGAAGAAAACCTTTTCCCTTGATTGTTCTTTTTAAAGATGGTTGCTCAGTATTGACACAGAAATCACCCAACAAAACTGGAGCCGTTCAAAGCTGCAAACGACCCAGAAGTTATCAAAATGTAGTGACCACAAAGAGAGGACCTTGTGTCTGCAGGCAGGCCTCCTGGGTGCGGGTGCAGCTGGGGACCCTTGACATGCCCATGTGGGGAACGCTGGGCTCCTTGGTCTCCCTCGAGGGGGCAGAAGTAAGAACCTGTTCTCACAGCTCTACTCAGGACAGCACCCCCTGATGAAGACAGGGACAGCCCCTCATGAGTCCCAGATGTCCTCGTGGTTCTTGGGCATGGGCTGAATCTCAGCATCTTCTTGAAGGGCGGGGAGAGCAGCCCAGCCACCATAGGTCTCACACGTCCTCCAGGGGACAGCCCAGCCGCCATGGGTCCCACAGGTCCTCTGGGGATAGCACCTTGCTGGGCTTGGGTCCAACAGGTACCTATTCAAGTGGCTCTCATCATGCCACACAACCTTGATCCCATTGGCCAGGTCAACCCCCATCACTGGGTGACAGGCCAAGGTCAGTCAGTGAACCTCCACCACCAACCCCTCAAAAAAGGCCCCCATGGAACCCTCCTACACTGTTGGTGGGAATGCAAGCTGGTGCAACCACTCTGGAAAACAGCATGGAGGTTCCTCAAAAAATTGAAAATAGAGCTACCTTATGACCCAGCAATTGCGCTACTGGGTATCTATCCTAAAGATACAAACGTAGTGATCCAAAGGGGCACGTGTACCCGAATGTTTATAGCAGCAATGTCCACAATAGCCAAGTTATGGAAAGAACCTAGATGCCCATCAACAGATGAATGGATAAAGAAGATGTGGTATATATATACGATGGAATACTATGCAGCCATCAAAAGAAATGAAATCTTACCATTTGCGACGACATGGATGGAACTAGAGCGTATTATGCTTAGCGAAATAAGTCAACTGGAGAAAGACAACTACCACATGATCTCCCTGATATGAGGAAGTGGAGATGCAACGGGGGTGGGAGTTAAGGTGGTAGGAAAAGTAAAAATGAAAGAAGATGGGATCAGGAGGGAGAAAAACCAAAAGAGACTCTTAATGTCATAAAACAAACTGAGGGGGGTGGGGGGAAGTGGGGTTGGGTGAGGGTGGTGGGGTTACATTATATGTTTAAATAAAGCTTAAATAAAGTAAAAAAAAAAAAAAAAAAGGCCCCCATGTAGTAAATGTCGCCCTGGCCCCTGGGAATGTGGGCCTGGGACTGTGTCCAGTGCTAGTAGCTGAAGCCTTCATGGGACACCCAGTAGAAACTGGGGTGCAGGGTGCCAAAGAGGGGGGACAGGATCTCCACACCCACCTGGTCACAGAACTTCATGTCCGCATCCGCACACAGCAGGTTGTTCACCTCACAGAGGAAGTGCTGCTCACAGAAGCAGCGGACCATCGCCATGTGCTGCATGGGCACATCCTGCCAGTGTGGGGTGCCAGGGACCTCAAGAACCACCACCCTCCAGCCTTCCCAGGGGGACACACAGGCCTGGCAACCCGCTGGTCGGTGACAACCTAGTAGGTGAACTTGTGTCCCACCATGATGGGCTTCTCTGCCCTCTGCAGGAACAGCTCCAGGAAGACCACCTATCTACAGGGATGAGGGACAAGGCGGGAGGAGCGTCACTGTCAGAGGCAGGCTGCAGGACCCCAGAGCTGGGGGCCATGGACATGTGCACCTTCTTCAAGGGGGCAGGCCCTGGGCTGCTTTAAGCTACAGCCACTCTCCCAGCCTGTCCCAAGCAAGTCTGCTTGTGAGGCCTCCCTACCTTCTGCTCCCAGAGATGGGGGCCATCAGCACCCCATCATACAAAGGGGAGCCTGAGGCTTCAGAGGAAGGAAACCAATGCCACAGTCAGCATTTTGGAGCCAGGAACGTTCCCCCTGTGCTGAGCTCCCAGGCAAACCCTGCAGGTGCCCTTCCCTGGCTGACGCCCTGCAGGTCCTGTCCCCACCTGCCAGCAGTGGAGCACCTTTGGGCACAGCCCTCCTTTCTATGGCCTACAGACTGGCTAGAATCAGCAGGGCTGGCCTCCTCCCCACTTTGCTTTGGGGGGGGGGCTGTCGCTGGCCCCCACAGAGCTGTCTCCACCCCATAGAAGCCTCCCTTGAAGGCTACTGGGCCTCTCGCTGACAAGGTCCATCAGTCAACCACCACTATTGCTAGGAGGGTCACCCTCGAACTCCCCCAGATCAGGAATCAGGTCCAGCCCATGGGCAGGGAAGGGGAAAGAGGACCACTGGAAGAAGAGGGGGCTTGCTTAGGCCCCAGCCATGAATCCAAGAGCGGGAGCTTCCAGATCCAGGGCTACATCTCCTGGGCTCCAAGAAGTTGGAAGTCTTGTCTCTCTGAGGGGACTACCTGTGGGGACAGCGGCTCCCCCACCATCAGCAAGGATGGTGAGCCCCTTTGAGACTGATTTTTGTTAGTTTTATTTATTTGACAGAGAGAGAGACAGCTAGAGAGGGAACACAAGCAGGGGGAGTAGAAGAGGGAGAATCATGCTCCCCATTGAGCAGGGAGCCCAACATGGTGGGGTTCAATCCCAGGACCCCAGGATCACGACCAGAGCCAAAGGCAGATGCTTAATGACTGAGCCACCCAGGCACCCTGAGACTGATTTTTGTCACACAGGCACTAAGGCTACTTCCCAGTGCCTGCCCCATACCTGGCAGCTTAGTAAACTGCTCACACAGGGAAAGTGGGCACTATATTTAAATGGGGGACAAGGCCACACACAGCCGGCAGACACAAGTCGGCTCAGCAGGGGGCAAGTCCAGGTCTAGCCAGCCGGGGAACAAGCCAGACATGAAGCAGGGCGGGAGGAGAGTGCTCCTGGCAGAGGGCAGAGAGAATATAGAGGCCTGGAGTGAGGCTTGAGGCACATGTGGGATGACCACACATCTGGGAGCCCCATGGGGATGGGGGAGATATGGTGGAAGAGGAAAGACTGGAGAGGACAGGCAGCTGGGGAGCAGATCACAGAGAGCCTCAAAGGTTCTGCTCTGAAAAGATCACTCTGCTGGTTACTAGAGAAGAATGGGCTGTGTACAGTGGAGGACAGGAGACCCTAAACCTAAGCCCTAACCCTAACCCCACCCTAACACTAATCAAACATCATGTTCAGTTTTGAGGACTGACAGCTCTACTCTGAAATCACAAACAAGTCCATCATGCTGGCTTTCACTCCTTGCTCAGTATTGCACTGAAAGTTCTACCCAGAACAATAAGGCAAGAAATAAGGAATCCACATGTGAAAGGAAACAGTAGAACCAGGTCTATTCAGAGACCAGAGATGGCAGTATCTTATATAGAGAGCTTCCTAAAGAATCAACAAAAATGATCACAGCCAGTTCTCTAATTCCGCAAAGTCACAGGACAAAATATCAATACACAAAAATCTCTTATTTGTATACACTAGCAATGAATCATCCAAAAAGGAATTTAAGAAAACAATTCCATTTTAGGGAACATCAACATTGACAAAATACTTATGAATAGGTGTAATCAAGGTACACGTCTTATACACCAAAAATTACAAAACATTGCTGAGAGAAAGTAAGGGAAACCTAAGTAAATCTGAGGATACCCCATGGTGATGAAAAGACATGCTAATGATAAGATGGCAACAGTACACAAAGCAATGTGAAAATTCAATATTTTCCCAAGAAATTTCACAAAGGCCTTTGGGAAGAAATGCACAAGCTAATCATAACAGTCATATGGAATTTTAAGGAACCACAAGATAGCCAAAACCACCTTGAAAAAGAAAATCAAAGGTGAAAGGTCATACTTCCATAGTTCAAATCTTAATACAAAGCAACAGTAAATAAAACATTGTGATACTGTCGTAAAGGTATGCATACAACCGAAAACAAATAATACATTATATGTTAATTGATTTTAAATTTATAAATAATTTTTAAATAAATAAAATAAAGTTTTTTAAAAAGTATGCCTACAGACCAGTGAGCTTTAACTGAGCGCCCAGAAATAAACGCCTTCATCTATGGTCCACTGAATTTTGACAGGGGTGGACAACATTACATTGAGAGGGAGAATGGTCTTTTCAACAAAGGGTCCTAGACATTCTGCTATCCATATACAGAGGAATGGAACTGGACCCTTACCTCACACCACATATACACATTAACTCAAAATAAGTTAAAGGCTTAAATGTAAACCCTATAATCTTATAAGCCCTAGAAGAAACAAATGGGGATAAATCTTCATACCCTTCATAACCTTGGATTTATCAATGCTTTTAGATCTGAAACGAAAGCATAAGAAGGGAAAGGGGAAAACAGATAAAATAATATCCTCAAAATTAAAAATCTGTCCTGGGTGCCTGGGTAGCTCAGTTGGTTAACTGTCCAACTCCTAATTTTGGCTCAGATCATTATCTCAAGGTCATGATATTGAGCCCCACATCAAGCTCCACACTGAGTGTGGGGCCTGCTTAAGATTCTTTTTCCTTCTTCCTCTGCCCCTATCCACTTGCATACTCTCTCTCACTCACTCCTAAAAAAGAAATGTAAAAAATTTAAAAATATTTGTATGTCAGAAGATACTATCCAGAAAGTGAAAAGACAGCCCCCAGAAGGGAAGGAAATATTTGTACATTATTTATCTAATAGGGGTCTGTTGCCCAGAATATGTAAAGAGCTTTTACAACTCAACAAAAAGACAATCCCATTTTTTAAATGGACGAAGGACTTGGATAGACCCTTCTCCAGAGAAATCATACAAATGGTGAAGAGCACATGAATAGATGTTAAACATCATTAGTCTTTATGGAAATGAATATTTAAACCAGTTAGATGTCCTTTTACACAAGTAGAATCACTGTGCTCAAGAAAACAAAAAATAACAAAAGGATGTTGAGAAACTGAAACCCTTAAACATTGCTTGTGAACAATGGTGCAGTCTACATATAAAATAGTTTGGCATTTACTCAAATAGATCCAAGCAGAATTACCTTAAGGTTCAATAATTTTACTCCTAGATATATACCCCCAAGATTGAAAACACTGGTCCAAACAAACAAAAATGTATAGGGATATTCACAGCAACAGTATTCACAATAGGTAAAACCCAGAAACTATGCAACTGTCCATCCATGGGGACAAGGATAAACAAAATGAGGTAGATCCATAAATGGCTATCTTGTTCTGCCCTATGAAGGAACAAAGTAAAATGGTTCATTTGTAGGGAAAAAATACGGTGGTTCCTTAAAATATTAAACACAGAATTCCACTGTAGCCTATATGCCCCAAAAAATTGAAAGTAGAAGGACCCATATTCAGAGCAGCATTTCTCACAACTGCCAAAAGGTGGAAGCCACCCAACTGTCCACTGAAAGATGAGTGGATAAACAAAATGTGGTTTATACACCATGGAACATGATTCATCCTTAGAAACGAAGGGAGTTTTGACACAGGCTACAACATGGTTTGAACGTGGAAGTCATTTCACTGAGTGAAATCAGCCAGTCATGGACGGACATATACTGTATGATCCCACTTAGAGAGGTGTCTGGGACACAAAGCTGGACA
The DNA here is from genome assembly GCA_003697995.1 of Taxidea taxus jeffersonii. Taxonomy (NCBI): domain Eukaryota; kingdom Metazoa; phylum Chordata; class Mammalia; order Carnivora; family Mustelidae; genus Taxidea; species Taxidea taxus. The sequence continues at coordinate 105,018 of ML101853.1, forward strand.
TGGCTACAGGGGGCCGAGGGGAAAGGACAATGGGGAGTGGTGTTTCATGTATACAGATTCCCTTGGGAAGAATGAGAAAATTCTGGAGAATGATATACAACCATGGGAACTCAGCTAAGGCCAGAGAACTGTGTACCTGAAATGTTTTAAGAGGTCAATATTCTTATGTTCAGTCATTGTGAAAAAGTGAATGAAGAGCTGATGCACATCACAACATGGATGGACACTGAAAACAGCCCCAGTGACATAAACCACAAAGGAATACCACTCAAGGGGTGGCTGGGTGGCTCAGTGGGTTAAAGCCTCTGCCTTCAGCTCAGGTCATGATCTCAGGGTCCTGGGATCAAGCCCCACATCAGGCTCTCTGCTCGGTGGGGAGCCTGCTTCCTCCTCTCTCTCTGCCTGCCTCTCTGCCTACTTGTAATCTTTGTCTGTCAAATAAATAAATAAATAAAATCTTAAAGAAAGAAAGAAAGAAATACCACTCAGATAGGAGCCCTCTGTGTTCCTTAAGTCCATTAAGTTTACCAAATAAGGGAAAGTCCTGGAAGAAGTTCCAGAAGAAGAAAACTGGATCCGAATGGAGAAGACATTCCAGACCATCGGGCAGGTGGTGACAGCTGAAGTGGGCCTGTGGTCTAGGTTCAAATGTGGGAACCATCGTGATTTCCTCACTGGGGGTTCTGTAGTGGTTCCACGGGACACTGTCCCTGTTTGGGGTAAAATGCACTGAAGTAGCCTGTGTGAAGTGACAAACGTGGTAAAGAAATGACAGCTGGGGAGTCTGAGTGTGGAGACAAAGCACATTTTTGCTGCTGTGAAACGTTACAGCAGATTTGAAATCACCACAGAGGAAATGACTCTTGCAAACATCCACGTTAGTACCACGTCTCAGAAGCAGAGAGGACATCAGACTTCGGGATGGAGGCCAAGTCCTGCCAGATCCAGTTCACCCACCATGGAGAGGCCGCTCCCCCTTGCAGGAGGCCACATGGTAGCAAGAGACCCCTGGGAAGATTAAATTGGGCGCCCCCGTGTGTTGGGTGCAGTAGAAGCAGTGGGATTCGGAATTCCAATTCTCCACAACGCTCCACCACAAGCTGGTTAGAACTGTGAAAGAGCATGAAGGGAAGCCTCATAAAGTGGACAGGGGATGCCAGAAGGGGAGGCTGGAGGAGGTGCTTGGCGCTCAGTGCCCATTACAGACCCCACGTTACAATCCCCCATGGGTGAGATTCATCCATTCCAGGCCCCACAGGGAAAGCTGGAGGTTCATCTCCTACAAGAAATCCACCATCCTCGCAGCTCAGCCAGTGAGAATCCTCCATCACCCCGAAGCCCTGACTTTCTTTCTCCAGGGGACTTTCCTTCCAAGCAACCCTCCCAACTTCTTCCTCCTTCTCCATGAAATAACGTTCCTCTCCTTTGTTTCTTGCACTTGCCTGTGATGTGCCCATAGCTTGCTCATCCCGGATTGCCATTCTCTGCTCTTCCCAAATAAACCCATTTTGCTGGTCAAATAACTGGCAGTTTGAGTTTAAGGTGAACAAAACTCATTCAAGAAACTTGCAAGGAACAAAGTCAATATACACAAATCAATTGCATTTCTACGTGCTCCGAAGGAACCATCAGAAAGAAACTACGGAGAGCAATCTCATTTACTACTGCATCCAAAAGAACAAGATACCTAGGAGTCCCCTGAACCAAGGGGGTGACAGACTTGTCCTCTGATAGCCATGGGACACTGAGGACAGACAGACGGAGACACATGGAGACAGGAAGACACTCTGTGCTCGGGGAAGAACTGACACTGGGAAAACACCTCCTCTCCCCAAAGCCATCTACAGAGTCCACGCTGTCGCTCCCGAACTTCTAGACTCCAGACCAGCCCTGAAGCAGGTGTGGATGCGGGAAGGACCCTGCGGGGCCGAGGCAAGGGAAGCATGAACAGCGAGGCAGGCGGCCGCTCCCTGACTGAAGACTGTCTCAGGAGCCCCAGGAACCGAATCTGCATGCACACAAACACAGATGCAGGACCCAGGGTGCACATCCAAGCCCAGAAAGGGGAGACCCCACAGCCCCACTCACAGCACCATGGGAGGCCACGTCACCACACACAAAACCACTGAAGCCCCAGTGTCTACACAGCACGCCCTTCCTCCATGGGATTCTGAGACCATGCACCCCCTCACCAGTCCCCCATGAGGCAGCTTCTCCTCACCTTGTCTTCCAGGGGCAGGTTCTGAGGCGGCTAGACTATTGTCAGCATGGACACAGCCCCACGTCTTCCACAGTGGGTCCTGTCAGTGTGAATGTGGACCCACATCCTCCCCAGCTTGTCCTGTCAGCATGGCAGCAGCCCCACATCCTCTGGAAGTCTCCACAGCACGTCCTGAGGAGGCCAGGCTCCTGTCCCAGCTGGGGATGCACAGGCCAGGCTCAGGACAGGAGCTGGGGTCCTGCGCCCTCTGCAGGCGGTGGAGGGCAGTCAGGACTAGGGGAGCTCACCCTTCCATGGAAGCACCTGCTCCCTCCTAGGGTCCAGCTGAAGCCATTTCATTCTGGAAATTCAAGCTGCATGGAGCTCAATATCCCCCAACTTCTCCAAAAATAGCTAAGGAACAATGAATTGGAAACAATATGGAATGACAACAGTCCCTGACCCAAATGGTGGCACCGAACATAACCCTGGCCTTGACGCAGACCCACACTCTGACCTCAACTTGCTCTCAAGCCTGACCCTGACCCCAATCCAAGACCCTAACCCTGGCCCCCAACCCAAACAATATTCACAAGAATCAAAAGGCAGAGGGACACCTGGGTGGCTCAGTTGGTTGGGAGGCTGTCTTCGGCTCAGGTCATGATCCCAGCGTCCTGGGATCCAGTCCTACGTCGGGCTCCTTGCTCAGTGGGGAGCCTGCTTCTCCCTCTGCCTCTGCCTGCCACTCTGTCTGCCTGTGCTCTCTCTCTCTGACAGATAAATAAATAAAATCTTAAAAAAATTTAAAAAAAAGAATCAAAAGGTAGAAACTGCAAATATCCATCAGTGGTGAATGCGTAAACAAAGTGTGGTGAAGGGACTGAATTTGGGTTCAGGTTCAGGTTTCAGTCATAGTTCTAGATCAGGCCTTGGGTTTAAGGACAGGGTGAGGATTTAGAGGGAGGGGCAAGGAAACAGAGTTGGAGTTTAGGGCTTTAAGTTTATGATTTAGGGTTTAAGACTCAGGGATAATGGGATAAATTTCAAGGTCAAATTTGAGGTTTGGGTTCATGGCTCAGAGTTCTGGTTTAGGGTTTGGGTTCATGGTTCAGGGCTTGGATCCAGGGCTCAGGTTCAGAGTCTAGACTTCGGGTTCAATTTCAGGTTTGGGATTCAGGGTTCTAGTTGGGGCTTTAAGGTCAGGTTAGGTTTTACTGTTAAAGTTGGGGGTTAAGGTTAGGTTTAGGAATGACACATTTTCTTCAGTTGTCATCATGGACACAAATTTCTATCTGAACTTTCTAAATCTGAAATGCATTTTGTCTGGGTGTCAGGAGCTCGTTTAGAATTTAAGATCTCAGTAACTCCCTACTGACAGTATTCTGATCCCAGGGTCTCCCAGTCACCCAAATTCACTTTTGTCTTGGCTCAAACAGACCCTTGGCAGAAAAGGGGGAGCTGCTGCCAAGGCTGAGATGACTCTACAATAGTAGAGGTGTGAAACCAAATATCGGGGAAATGTTCATGGAAAATGAAACAGGAAACAAAAAACTGGTCGACTCCTGATTCGTCCACAATAACAAAGACCAAGCCTAAAATAGAATCTGATAATGTTCCCTAGGAAGGCCTATGGTACTCATTACCAGTACTGAAAGAGGGCCCTCTCCCCTGCTTTAAACTAAGAATCACAGCAGGATACTTCCTACTTGGGCTCAACAATAAAATTTTTTTAGTTGGCTGTTCCAGTGTACAATTTGTGGAAGCACTGACAACATGTTCCTTTCCCAAATCCTCATCAACACACGGGTAAAATGCAGGCAACGTTGTAATGCACTGCCCATTGGAATACCAAGTACAAGGAGGGCTATCAGAAGCAACAAAAAGGCATCGAATATGAAACTCAGAAAAAGCACCCTTGATAGGCACTCAATGAGGATCCCTACCCATAAGATCTAACATCTCATCCTATGGAATTCACCCATATAACTCATCAATAACAATAGCCTGTTGACCACTGTAACAACCTCACCATCCAGGTCTGTCCCCTGCCTGGGATCATATGTGGGACCACATTCTTCCAACACTCCATCCTCAGAACAAAACCATGAACTGTCCTTGTCAGTCCTGTGGGCAGGCTCACAAGACACCTTCTTGAGAGCACTCAGCCTCTCATGCCTCCCCTAGCAGATGGAGGGTGCTGCTTTCCCTGAGTTCTGTACCAACTAGAGAATACTTGGAACAAGTCTTGCCACACTCCATGCAAAAGGCATATTCTCCATCTACAAAATGGTGGATGGTGAAATGCCATGGATTACCTGCACCTTCTTAAATCTAGATAAGGCAGAGAGAGAGCTTGGTCAGAGCTATTATCCCCGCCCCCCAACACACACACACACCTTTCCCTTGTGCCAGTTTCCACCCACTTTGCTCATTCTCAGCCATTGTCTCTGCAGAGTAGTACAGCAGTACCAAGGTGCTGGGACTGAGGTGCTACGTGCTAAGCCAGCACCTTGGACCCACCTACTATCAGAAATTAATATTCGTTTTATTAGCAGATGCATCCTAGAAGATCTCACCACCACGGCCATTAGAAAAGTCATTACTACAGAGGTCCTAACAGCCTGTTCCCATGGCTCCACTCCCTGGCTCCAGGGATTGGCTCATCCATGAGCATGTGACCTGGTCCCAGACAACGAGGTGGGAGGAACCTGGGGTCTCAGCCTTTAGAGCGAAGCATGGGGTGAACCTAGGCCAGGGGCTTTCCTATCACAACTGCAGAAGTGGCCTAGGCCAGGCCAGGCCCAGTGCCACAGAGGGCCCAGGAAGCCAGGTGCTCCATAACATTGCTGAGGGCTGAATCAGACTCATCCTGAAGCCCACACATGCTAGAGCCTCCATTAACTCAGGAGAACCCTAAATGTGCTCATGGTCTTGGCCTGAACAAGATGACCATCTGTGTGGTACATAACCCGCAAGATATACCCACCAGGCAATGGGGACTGACTCGGCCAAACAATATCCACATGGAATTCAACCACAGACAAACATGTTATGGGAAGCTCAAGACCTACAGAGAAATGGGGGGTGGATTCCTGAGGTCTTAATCGTTGGCCAATCTCACTATCATCTTTTTTCCATTCAAGTGCAGGGGCTGGGGTCAGGCAGGATAGATCCCGTGTCTTTCCACTCTGTCATTGGAAAAGAAGAGTCCTCTCCCCCATCATTCATCACGTTGCAGATCTGGGGTGTGGGAAACTACCACCCATTGGCCAAATGGACCTTCCCCCATATTCTCTCCATCAAGTGTCTGGAAGATTAGTTATGGATGGTCTGTGGCTGCTTTCAAGCCACAATGCAAGAGTGGAGTCATTGTCAGAGAGACCTCATGGACTGCAACACCTAACAGAAATCTTTACAAAAGACTTTCCAGAAAAGTCTGTGCCCATCCCTGCCCTCCAAGATCCTAGGATCATGTCCCTTCTTTGAGGAGAACATAGCACTTTCTGGGTCAGATCTAATTTCTTCACCCCCACAGGCAAGGACTTCCATCCTCTTAGCCAGAACTCCATCTCCATCCTCCTCTATTGCACCTTGAATGGTGCGTCTACAGGTCTGCAACCCAACAGGAATTCACTGTCATTTCCATGATAGTGATGCTCCAAAACGGAGGTGTAAGTGTGAACTTGTGTGGGTGCGCGTGTGTTTCCCCTTTGGTAGCCAGAATGTGCAAGGAGGATACAATACAGTAATGTGCTTTCTGTCCCACAGGAATGGCCACGCAATGTGGTTGCATAGTGATCTCAGAAGGAAGCCACCTTCACAGAACAAACTTCATCTGGGAAGACTCCCAAGTCCCTTGTCCTGGACACTAGTTTCCACCGAGGCTGGGGGCACACGGAGGGACAGAAACTCCCCCTGCCCATTGGAGTTTTGTAGGATGCCTGTTGTTCCAGGACAAAAGATCCCGAAACCACTCATCCACCTGTCACCCAGCCAGGCATCTGTGAGAGAGACCTACTCCAAGCAAAAAGGACAGAAAGACAATGAATGACAGCCTTGTGTGACAAGTGCCATGACAGGGGACACTCAGGAGGAC
>RCUC01131405.1:0-10781 GCA_003697995.1 Taxidea taxus jeffersonii
CAAATTTTAAAAGTGTGACTCATATACTACACAATTATCCCTTGTTGAAAGGATTTTGTCATATACTACCAGAAGACAAAAAACCTTTTTTCTTTTTTGGTCTGAGATAGGCTACTACAAAGTCCAAGATGTACGAACAGGCCAAAAAAAGGGTAGATATACATGGGCAAGCAAAAAGGTACCTCTTGGGGTAACACCCACATCTGGATCTGTAGGGCTGGCTGACTAAGTCACAGTTTTACAGAACTGTTGGAAATCAGATGAAATCTTTACACTGTATTCTACTGGAGGAAGAGGGTCAAAACCAAAAATTCAAAATAGGATTGTGGGGACGCCTGGGTGGCTCAGTTGGTTAAGCGGCTGCCTTCGGCTCAGGTCGTGATCCCAGCTTCCTGGGATGGAGTCCCACATCGGGCTCCTTGCTCGGCAGGGAGCCTGCTTCTCCCTCTGCCTGCCTCTCTGCCTGTGCTCGCTCTCTCTCTCTAACTAATTAATAAATAAAATCTTTAAAAAAATAAATAAATAAAATAAAATGTATGTGACCAAAATAGGATTGTGGGAGGAAGCCTGTAATGTAGCATGTAATGCCAATGCCAACAAATATTCCGAGGTAAACTCTGCTAGAGCTAGAAGGAATCTCAGATGGGTTCCAATCCAGCCTGCCTTATAGTTGTTTATACTACTTATAGCATAGTCACACAGAGGACCCGACGGCAAGTGACATGTTCATGTAGCTACTGAGGGACATGGCTGGAACTCACCTTCAGAACCCACATGCCCTGGCCACTGGATTCAAATGAGCTGAATTACCAATATAGAGAGGTTCATGAATAAACCCAGATGCATCATTCCAAATGCCATAAAGTCTCTACTCTCACTCCCCCCACTTTTGCCCAGGCCATAAGATCTACTGATGTTTCAGATTTTTCATTTATTACACTATGGCTGAAAAGACAGCATTTTTAAATTTATACCTTAATGTTCAATATCAACATTTACTGAATGTCTGCTCGAGTCAGGTATCATCCTGAGCCACTGGAGCGCAACTGAGTAAGACAGTTCATTGTACGTCACGCATGGCTCAACAACATCAAAGCCTGCCCTGTTGTGGGGGAAGCATTTCAAGCAGTAACAATAAAGGAATCTGATTATTTCAGTCTGGTTCCTGGTAAGAACTTGTCCACATCACAAAAGTCCCACTGTTTCAGCTTATCCTCAGACAGAGCAGGAGGGCATAAATGACTAGGATGTCAGCCCCCACACAAGGCATGAACTCTGAGGATTGCAACTGCAGGTAATTGCCACTCGGAGCCCTTGGGGAGACCAGGGGTAGGTGTGGACGCAGAAAAGAAGCCCAACATGACGCCAAAGGCTTAATAACGTCTGTGTTTGGCCAAAAGCCCACTGGAGACATGAGCTCCAGAGAAGCACCTTTCATTTTTTCAAACGTTTCAACTTTGAGGCAAAGTGACAGACAGTTGTGCCAAATGAGAACTCAAGGTGGTTCCACCTTAATCCTACCTCCCAGTGACCAGCAAGTTTGGGTGGAATCTCCAACCCCAGCTTCTCCAGCTCTCGTTCCCTGTATTTCTCATATTGCCGGTAACCCGCATACCCGCCCCCTGTCACCAACAGAATGGGCAGGGGACGCAGCAGAAACAAGGTACGAGCAGGGGCAGTGTGGACTCTTCTGGCATCTGTAACAAAAAAACAGGAAAATTTTGAGACTGGGAGAAGGGACAAGGATGAGTCATGCAAACGGCACTAAAATGAGGTCCAGGAAACACCAGTGCATCTTTGATAGGCAGGTGCGACCTTGAGTCACTATTAAGACCCTTCTGGGGACGCCTGGGTGGCTCAGTTGGTTAGGCAGCTGCCTTTGGCTCGGGTCATGATCCTAGAGTCCTGGGATTGAGCCCCACATCTCTGCTCAGTGGGGAACCTGCTTCCCCCATCTCTTTCTGCCCCTCCTCCAGCTTGTGCTCTCTCTCGCTCACTCTGTTTCTCAAATAAGTAAAATTTAAAAAAAAAAAAAAGAAGAAGAATTAAAAAAAAGACCTTCTGTCTCCAAATTCTACCAATAAGTAAGGGACAAACATCTTTGTGTGTGTGTGTGTGTTTTATTTTTTAGATTTTAGATCTTATTTATTTGACAGAGAGAAAGAGAGAGAGAAAACAAGCAGGGGGAGCAGCAGAGGGAAAAGGAGAAGCAGACTACCCGCCAAGCAGGGAGCCCAATACAGGGCTCGATTCTAGGACCCTGGGATCATGACCCGAGCAGAAGGCAGACACTTAAGCGATTGAGCTACCCAGGTGCCCAAGGGACAAGCATCTTTCCTATGAAACTACAATGCACCTCAACTGCCACCATAGCCAGATAATTTAAGATGAAAACACTGAACTACAAAGAGGTCAAGAAACTAATCAAGGTTGCCAGGCTGGCTACCACCAGATCCAGAACTGGGAATCGGGCACCATTTCTCACCCAGGACTCTCTGACCTTGCTTCTACAATCCAGACCCAAATCTGACTAGACACCAGTATTCTCAAATGCAAACTCTCATAAGATCTTACGATTCAATAATAAAAAAAGACAATCCAACTTAAAAACATACACAGGATCTAAATAGGCATTTCTCCAAAGAGGATACACAAATGACCAATAAACACATGAAAAGATGCTCAACATCTACTACGGGTTGAACTGTATCCCCTCCAACCCCCAGAATTCACATGCTGAGTCCTAATTCCCAGTACCTAGAATGTGACCTTACTTGAATATAGGGTCTCTAGAGAAGTAAACAAGATAAAATACGGCCATCATGGTGGGCCCTAACCAGATATGACTGGTGTCCTGGTAAAAAGGGAAAACTTGGAGACAGACATGCTTATAAAGAGAATGCTGTGTGAAGATGAAGGCAGAGATCAGGACAATGCTTCTGTGAGCCAAAGAAGCCAAAGACTGTCAGCAAACCATGAGAAGCCAGACCAGAGACATGGAACAGGTTCCCCCTCACAACTCTTAGAAGGAAGCAGCCCTGTGACACCTTGATCTCAGACCTCTGGTTTTCAACTTGAGTAAGTTTCTACTATTTAAGCCACTCAGTTTGCAATGCTTTGCTAGCACAGCCATAGCAAACCAACACATCATTAGTGATCAGGAAAATACCACTTCACACCCACTAGGATGGTTATAATCAAAAAGACAATTAAGTGTTGGCAAAGACGTAGAGAAGAAAGTAGAACACTTATACATTGCTAGTGGGTTTTCAAAATGGGCCAGCCACTTTGAAAAACAGTTTGTCAGTTCCTCAAAATGTTAAACATAAAATTACCATTGTGACCCAGCAGTTCTGCTATTAGGGATATTTCTGAGAGAAATGAAACCTACATCTACACAAAAACTTATACAAAAATGTTCAGTAGCAGTCAAAAAGTAGAAATAACCCAAATGCCCATCAACTGGTAAACGAATTAAAATGTGGTGTATCCATACAATGGAATATTATTTGATAACACAAAGGAATAAAGTACCAACACATGATACAACATGAACCTTAAAAACCTTATGTGAAAGAAGCCAGCCACAAAAGGCTGCATACTGACCAGTACAGGACATGAAGTGTCCAGTATAGGAATCATACTATAGAGACATAAAGTAGATTAATGGTTCCCAGGGGCTGGGGGGAGGGAGAAATGGGGAGTGATAGTTTAAAGAGTCAAGTGTTGTTACTCGCTTGGGGAAAGGGGGGAGGAATGAAAATGTTCTAAACAGGGACACCTGGGGGGCGTCTGGGTGGCTCAGGCCATGATCTCAGGGTCCTGGGATCCAGCCCCAAGTTGGGCTCTCTGCTTGGGAAGGAGCCTGCTTCCCTCTCTCTCTCTGCCTGCTTCTCTGTCTACTTGTGATCTCTGTCTGTCAAATAAATTTTAAAGATAAATAAATAAATAAGTCAGTAACATCTAAAAAAAATAAAAATAAAAATAAATAAAATAGGGACACCTGGGTGGCTCAGTGTGGTTAAGCTGCTGCCTTCGGTTCAGGTCATGGTGTCAGGGCCCTAGGATCGAGCCCCACGTTGGGCTCTCTGCTCAGCAGGGAGCCTGCTTCCCCTTCTCCTTCTGCCTGCCTCTCTGCCTACTTGTGATCTCTCTCTCTCTCTCTGTCAAATAAATAAATAACATCTTTTTTAAAAAGAAGAAAAATAAAATAAAATTAATAGTGGTGATGGCTGCACAATTCTGAATATACTCAAAGCCACTGAACTGCACTTTAAAAAGATTAATTTTATGGTATGTGGATTATACCTCAATAATGCTGTTATGAAAACAAAATCTCAAGAGCTGAATCACCAGGAGCCTATACAAAACCAGAGAATACCCTTCTTACTGCCTGTGACTTCCAATGGGAGGAAGCCCTCCTGCTCCTGACATCACTAGCTCCCCGCAACATGTTTTGGGTGTCGCTGTTTCTTTTATTTTTTTTGGATTTTTATTTATTTATTTGACAGACAGAGATCACAAGTAGGCAGAGAGGCAGGCAGAGAGAGAGAGAGGAAGGGAAACAGGCCCCCTGCTGAGCAGAGAGCCCAAGGTGGGGCTTGATCCCAGGACCCTGGGATTATGACCTGAGCCGAAGGCAGAGGCTTTTTTTTTTTTTTTTAAGATTTTATTTATTTATTTCACAGACAGAGATCACAAGTAGGCAGAGGCAGGCAGAGAGGGAGGGGGAAGCAGGCTCCCTGGGACAGGGAGATGCGGGACTTGATCCCAGGACTCTGGGATCATGACCTGAGCCGAAGGCAAAGGCTTTAACCCACTGAGCCACCCAGGCGCCCCCTGTTTCTTCTTTTAATGAGCATGTGTGGATGTCATTAATCTCTTCCATCTTCTAATTATTCCTAATGAACCCATACTAGTTCACAACTAAATATTCTGCCTCTGACCAAGAAAGACTGACCATAAAGCAACTTTTTTTCCCTCTTTCTGAAATAACTGGTGACAAGCGAAGTGCTGTTCCCTCCTCACTGCAGTGAATGCCTGCCCTAGACGGACTAGTCACATTCCCCTGAATGCTGCCTGCTACACTAGCCCTTTGACTACATGTCTCACCTTCTCAGAGGCTTACTTTGCCTCTTCAAAAAGAAGTTTTTAAGTAGAGACAGCCCTCCACTACTGACCACCTCTCTGCTGGGCTTGTCACTTTATAAAAGCACAGCTTCTCTGCAGATCCAAGTTTATGGCTCAGGTACTGCGGCTCCCCTTCTATCCTTCACGTGATTCCCACGTGTTACAGATTGCAAGTCTTAACTAAATAAGGAACACTCAGATGTGCTGCTATTAACTACCATAATAAACGTTTTGTTTTCGTTCTCATTAACCAATTTGTTTTATTCCCAAGGTCCTCTCATGGTCAGTTCAAAACGGCTTCTGGTATGACTGAATAAAAAGGATATCTTACAAAATCAAGCTCCTTACAAAATCGAAAAAGTCCATAATCCAGTTTTGATGAGGGTGTGGGAAACTGAGGTACTCAGGAGTACCTCGTGCTCATATGCACACAAGCTGGAACAACCCTCCTTGAAGAACAATTTGGCCTAAATGCCACCTTGTAAAATACATAAATTTCCTGCTCCAGCAATTCTAGCTCTACAGATTTATCCTGAAGCTGCACCAAGATATGTTACCACAAAAATGTCTATAGTAGAAAAAGCCTAGAAACAACTTAAAGGTCCAACACCAAATGGCTGCCTTCAACAGGAATACTATGCAGCCAGTAAAAATGATGAGGTAAAGATCACTAGGGCTCCAGTGATGACTATCTACCAGACACTCTAAGCACCCCACAGATATAAGGTCAGTTAATTCTACTAACAACGCAATGAAATAGGAGCTGTTTATCCCAGTGTACTGATAAGCAAACTGAAGCACAGAGAGGCCAGCACCACCTCTAACTGCCCACTTACTTGTGTAGAAGGCTCTGACAGGTAGCTTCCTTAAGGACTGCAGGAAGTGGCTCACAGCAGTGTTCTCACAGTGAAGGAGGCTATAATCAAGCACAAATAAACCATTAAATTTTTTTTTAAGATTTAATTTATTTATTTGACAGCGTGATCACAGGCAGGCAGAGAGAGAGAGAGATGGGGAAGCAGGCTCCCTACCTAGCAGAGAGCTTGATGTGGGGCTCGATCCCAGGACCCTGGGATCATGACCTGAGCCAAAGGCAGAGGCTTTAGCCCACTGAGCCACCCAGGTGCCCCAAACCATTAAACATTTATTTAAAAAAAAAAAAAAAAATTTTTTTTTTTTTTTTTTTAAGAAGGTTCCTTGCCCAGCATGGAGCCCAACATGGGGCTTAAACTCACAACCCTGAGGATCAAGACCTGAGCTGAGATCAAGAATCAGCCTGACCAAGCCACCTAGGAGCCCCCATTTAAAAAAGTTTTTTTAAGATTTTATTTATTTATTTATTTGAGAGAGAGAGAGAATGAGACAGTGCAGGGATGCCTGGATGGCTTAGTTGATTAAGTGTCTACCTTTAGCTTAGGTCATGATCCCAGGGTCCTGGGATTGAATCCCACGTCAGGCTCCCAGGGAGCCCATTTCTCCCTCTACCTGCTGCTCCCTTTGCCTACCGCTCCCCCTGCTTGTGTTCTATCTCTGACAAATAAATATTTTTTTAAGAATTACTTTAGGGGCGCCTGGGTGGCTCAGAGGGTTAAAGCCTCTGCCTTCGGCTCGGGTCATGATCTCAGGGTCGTGGGATCGAGCCCTGCATCGGGCTCTCCGCTCAGCAAGGAGCCTGCTTTCTCTCTCTCTGCCTGCCTCTCTGCCTACTTGTGATCTCTCTCTGCCAAATAAATAAATAAAATCTTTACAAAAAAAATTACTTTAAAAAATGTTGGAGCAGCTGGGTAGCTCAGTCGGTTAAGTGACTGACCCATGTCATGATCCCAGAGTCCTGGGAATGAGCCCAAGTCAAGCTCGCCATTCAGCAGGGAGTCTATTTCTCCCTCTCCTTCTGCCCCCCCCCTTGGTCACTGGCTCCCTGGTGCACCCGTGCTCTCTCAAATAAATAAATAAAATCTTTTAACAAGTTTTTTTAAATGTGGATCAAATGGCAAAACATGAATACGATGTATAGATTCATTAAGTCTTATATCAATCTTAATTTCTTAGTTTTGACCATGTACAGTGGTTGTGTGAGAAGATGATCTTGTAGAAAAAAAGCTGAAAAGTTCATAGTAAAGGAGTACCAAATCTGTAATTTTCTCTCACGTGTTTTACAAAAATATACATATACACACATACCACATACAGAGAGAAGAGGAAGAGGAAGGGAGAATAGTAAAGTAAATGCAGTTGACATTTGGGGAATCTGGGTAAACGGTTTTTGAGAATTCTATTCATTATTTTTATAACTTTTCTGTTAAGTCTGAAGCTATTTCACAATAAAGTTATTTTTTTCTTAAAGCATAAGATCATAATAGACAGTAAACCCAGCACTCTTACACAAAGCCTTATGTTTCCATACCACAAAAGAACAACTGTACTTGTAAACATATAACCCCTACTCATTAAGGAATCTAATACTGGTAGCTGAAACTTTAAATTTTAAATGTCTGGCCTGGGGAAAAAAAATGACACAAACAACCACGTGAACTATTCTAATACACTTCAAGTACGGAAGGCTCACTTAATTTAGAATTTTCGAATTCTCTTTTGTGGCTACTTCGCTATTTTGTCAAGCTAGTTTGACAGAGTGAAAAAAAAAATTACGAACAACTTTTCACAGCTTTCTACTCTAAGAAAACATTATTTCTTTTTTTAAGATTTTATTTATTTACTTGACACAGAGAGAGAGAGAGAAAGAGAGAGATCACAAGCAGGCAGAGAGGCGGGCAGAGAGAGAGGAGGAAGCAGGCTCCCTGCCGAGCAGACAGTCCGATTCAGGGCTCGATCCCAGGACCCTGGGATCATGACCCGAGCCGAAGGCAGAGGCTTTAACCCACTGAGCCACCCAGGCGCCCCGAAAACATTTCTCATTTAGTTTGTTTCTCTTTGTTTCATCTTGACCCAGGGAAACTGGACATTTTCCCACTGGAATAAGTGGCTGCCGGCAAAGAAAGCATCAAGGTGCCTGGTGGCTTAGTCTGTTAAGTGGCTGCCTTTCGCCCGAGTCATGATCCCAGGCTCCTGAACTGAGCATCAGGCTCCCTGCTCCGCAGAGAGCCTGCTTCTCCCTCTCCCTGCCTCTCTGCCTACTTGTGCTCTCTATCTCTCTGTCAAATAAATAAATAAAATCTTTTTTAAAAAATATTTTATTTATTTGACACAGAGAGAGAGCGAGAGATCACAAGCAGGCAGAGAGGCAGGCAGAGAGAGAGAGGGAGGCAGGCTCCCCGCTGAGCAGAGAGTCCAATGCGGGGCTCTATCCCAGGACCCTGATATCATGACCTGAGCCAAAGGCAGTGGCTTAACCCACTGAGCCACCCAGGTGCCCCAATAAGTAAAATCTTAAAAAGAAAAGAAAGAAAGCATTCATCATTTTAGTTAAAAATTGGATCTCCCCTAATCAAAGAGGAAATATTTCCCTTTCAATTCAGATAGCACTTCAGTTTCCCCCTAATTTGACCTGAAATCTGAAGTAAAGAAAGTCCTTGCCAGTAAGCACTTCCTTCTCTGCTGGAGCCCTTTATGATAGAAGCAGTAATTTAATAAACATCTACATTGCCACTTTTGTGGAAAACAGAACCGCGTTATGGCCTTCCTAAATAATATTTACTTTCATGGATATTTAGTAGTTACATCTTATATAGTCTGCAAACATGATCAGAACTGACTTAAAAACATCCTCACAGCATGGTGCTAATATGGCTAATGTGATGAACCTGATGCTCCAATAGTCGAGTCAGGTTTGTATGGAGATAAAATATGGGACCATGATAATCACCACCACGAAGGCCAGAGAGACGTACAGCTACTAACACAAAGAAGGGCGATGTTTCAGTGTATGAATGTTCTTTCAGCACTGAACAATGCTCATTTCTTAGACTAAAAACTCCCACTACAAAAGCTAAAAGCCTCAAACCCTGCTTTCCAAAAAGAATTAGAACAAGAAGTATAAATCTGACTAAAGGTACATTGTTGTCTTCTATACACTGCTGTGTTATGTGTCCCAGAATGAATGCTGAACCCCCCAACTAAAAGAATGTTTGCAGACTGTTGAATAAGGCTTCTTTTTTTCCTCCCTTAGCTGAGGGAGGTATGAGTCAGAGAGAACTGTCTATCCACTGGAACCAGACACACGGCACACAGGTGGTTTCTCTTATATGTAGGTCTTCCCCCTTGGCAGCCCTACCCCAGAACACAGAGCTTGGCTCTCTTGTATACTGCCTTAGCCTCAGCTCCTAGAAAAAAATGCCCAGCAAATGCACCATTACCCCAATTTGTCTTTTATTACTGGATTGTTTCTATCCTCATATAAACCCTATACTTTCTCTAATCTTACATAAACACTGTCCACCATGCATCCTTCTCTAGCTTCCACCCCACTTTTCTTCTCTCCTTCATAACAAGCTCTTAAAAGAGCTAGGTTCACTCTCAACCATAAAAATCCTAGAAGAGAACACGGGCAATAATTTCTCTAACATCAGCTGTAGCAACTTTGTTCTAGATAGGTCAAAAGCAAAAATTACTGGGATTACGTCAAAATAAAAAGCTTCTGCACACGAGTGCCTGGGTGGCTCAGTGGGTTGAGCCTCTGCCTTTGGCTCAGGTCATGATCTCAGGGTCCTGGGATTGAGTCCTACATTGGGCTCTCTGCTTAACAGGGAGTCTGCCTCTCCCTCTGTCTGCCTCTCTGTCTACTTGTGATCTCTCTATCAAATAAATAAATAAAATATTTTTAAAAAGCTTCTGCACAGTGAAGGAAACAATCAACAAAACTAAAAGGCAGTGGGTAGGAGGATGGGGTGGCTGGGTGATGGACACTGGGAGGGTATGTGCTAGAGTGAGTGCTGTGAATTGTGTTAAGACTGATGAATCACAGACATGTACCCCTGAAACAAATAATACATTATAAGTTAATTAAAAAAAACAACTAAAAGGCAATCTATGAAATGAGTTGGGAGAAGATATCTGCAAATGATATACCCAATAAGGGGTTATTACCTAAAATATATAAGGAACTTAAAAAACTCAATGCCCAAATAACAAATAATCCAAATAAAAAATTGGCAGAAGACTTGAGCAGACGTTTCTCTAAAAAGACACCCAGATGGCTAACGGTCATATGAAAAGGTGCGCATCATCTGTCATCAGGAAATACAAATCAAAACTACAATACAAAAAATATACAAATACAAAAAAATATAAATCACCTCATACCTGTCAGAATGGCTAAAATCAACATAAAAAACAACACGTTTCTTCTGGCAAGGTTGTAAAGAAAAAGGAACCCTCTTGCACTGTTGGTGGGAATGCAAACTGGTGCAGCCACTGGGGAAAACAGTATGGAGGTTCCTCAAAAAGTTAAAAACTTATGATCCAGTAATCACACTACCGGATATTTACTCAAAAAATACAGAAACACTGGGGCACCTGGGTGGCTCAGTGGGTTAAGTCTCTGCCTTCGGCTCAGGTCATGATCTCGAGGTCTTGGGACTGAGGCCGGAGTCGGGCTCTCTGCTCGGGGGGAGGAGGGGAGCCTGCTTCCTTCTCTCTCTGCCTGCCTAATTGTGATCCCTCTGTCAAATAAATAAATCTTAAAAAAAAAAAAA
>ML101855.1:0-29649 GCA_003697995.1 Taxidea taxus jeffersonii
AAAAAAAAAAAAACAACTAATACACACAACCTGTGTCAAATGCTCTAATCAGTAAAGAAGAAAGATACAGGGCAAAGAAAAAGAATGGGAAGCCAAGTCATCCAAATAAAACATTTATACATATCTAAGGAAGTGGTACAATTAGTTTTATCCCACTTTCACATGTCCCTCAAGAATTTACAGCCTTGGGACGCCTGGGTGGCTCAGTGGGTTAAAGCCTCTGCCTTTAGCTCAGGACATGATCTCAGGGTCCTGGGATCAAGCCCCACATCGGGCTCTCTGCTCTGCAGGGAGCCTGCTCTCTCTCTCTCTCTCTCTCTCTCTCTCTCTCTCTCTCTGCCTGCCTCTCTGCCTACTTGTGATCTCTATCTGTCAAATAAATAAATAAATAAATAAATAAATAAATAAATAAATAAACAAACAGATGGATAGATAGATAGATAGATAGATAGATAGATAAAATAATTTACAGCCTTATGGTGTGTTTCTGTGACAGTAGCACACCTCAGGGGACACCTTGGAATAATTGTTCTGCCCCCAAAGGAATGAAATTTAAGAGTGACCCAGTGGGTGGATAAAAACTGCCCTCCCTGTACTTTCCTGAGCTCGGCCAGCATTTCTGATGAAGGATAATTGCTTCAGATACTGCTCTGTAACCCCAGTCCTGTCCAGTTGTGTTCATCATTAAAGAGTCTCAGTCTCAGTAATCTAAACTTCAATGTGTTCCCAGCACAGAAAAAGTGAAGGGCATTTCTGTTTTCACCATCCCCCCCAAAACCCCACTATTAATAGGAGTTAAATCAAAGAAAGCTGGACTAAAAGCCAAATATAGTGAATTTATATAATCTTCCACATTTCTTTTGAGACAGAATTATTATGATAACATCGTTATTGAATACATTTGGTTTACATTTGTTAAAACAGAAACACTGTTTTCCTGGGTTAGGCTTAAATAAGTAAAGGATGTAACAATAAAACAGGTGACCAGTCTGGGGAAACTCAACCTGGATTACTTAAATGGAAATCTATGGATGCCCAGTTCTGACAACAACATATGATGCAAATATCTGACATCTCTTTTAACTGATACTGGTTTTTTTTTAATTATGTATGAGAATATAAGCATCTCTCCACTTTTTAAATTTTATGTATTTTTATTAATTTTTTATTTAATTGTATTTTTTTCAGTGTTCCAAGATTCATTGTTTACGCATCACATCCAGTGCTCCATGCAATATGTGCCATCTTTAAACCCACCACCAGGCTCACCTAACCCCCTACATGCTCCCCTCCAAAACCCTCAGTTTGTTTCTCAGAAAGAGGTGGCAGAGGCGCAGAGGGAAAGGGAGAAACTTATGCAAGTTCCACACCTGACTTGGAGCCCAGGTTTGGGCCTCCATTTTACATCACTTGCCCCAAAAACAAGAGTCAGATGCTTAACAAACTGAGCCACACAGGGACCCCGGGCATTGGTACACTTAATAAAAATTGTTGGAGACACTGTTGCACTAAATCTCCTTTATGTGAATGGTTGCAGATTACAATTAAATAACCACATTGGTGAGCATCATAAAGTTACCAATGGTACATTAGGAAAAATGGGTTTTAGAATGTTGATGGTCACTATGCATTTTCTACTTATAATTTAATTGAATCTGACAATCTCTAAGCAGTAAAGTTAATATTGTCCAGACAAGCAAGGGTAGTTATGGTTAGTGTAGGAACCACTGGTGGCATAGAGAAGAGAGAAGTACCCCTTTCTGAATGTCATCAAAAAATGACAGAGTCATCACAGATCTATAACATGTCTGTCTAGTGTGGGTGGAAATGATATCTCACAAAACCTTAGCTAAGTTAAGGATTGGTTTGAATCCAGGAGTTCTCCACTTTCAAATGTGCTAAATGTATTTGTTTCTATATGGTTCAGTGTTTTGTATTTTATGTTTCTATGTTACATATGTGTGTTATATTTGTGTATATGTGTGTGTGTGTGTATGTGTGTGTGTGTGTGTGTTAATTTTCCCAAGAAGTATTAAGTTATATTGTTTTATTAGTTGATCAATAGCAAGATTGGTCATTGATAAAGATAAAAAAGATCCCGTTTCCAAGTATATACACAGAGAACCATTTGCAACAAGTAAATGCAAAATGAACTCCTTTACACACTTTAGTGTCACTGAATGGGGTTATCTTTTTGTTTTGTTTTACTTTATTTTAATTTAATTTAATTTTTTTTTTTTTAGTTTTCTAAGATTCATTGTTTATGCACCACACACAGTGCTCCATCTAATACATGCCCTCTCAATACCCTCCACCAAGCTCACCCATCGCCCAACTCCACTCCCCTCCAAAACCCCCACTTGTTTCTCAGGGTCCACAGTCTCTCATGGTTCATCTCCTCCTCCAGTTTACCCCAAATCACTTTTCCTTTCCATCTCCTAATGTCCTCCATGTTATTCCTAATGCTCCACAATAAGTGAAACCATACGATAATTGAATTTCTCTGCTTGACTTACTTCACTCACCATAATCTCCTCCAGTCCCATCGATGTTGATACTAAAGTTTGGTATCCATCCTTTCTGATGTCTGTGTAATATTCCATTGTATATATGGACCATATCTTCTTTATCCATTCATCTATTGAAGGGCATCTTGGTTCTTTCCACAGTTTGGCGATTGTGGCCACTGCTGCTATGAACACTGGGGTACATATGGCACTTCTTTTCACTACATTTGTATTTTGGTGGTAAATACCCACTAGTGCAATTTCAGGGTCATAGGGTAGCTTTATTTTTAATTTTGTGAGGAATCTCCACACTGTTTTCCAAAGTGGCTGCACCAACTTGCATTCCCACCAACAGTGAATAGGGTTATCTTAACAGCATTATATGTTTGATACATAAATTGTCCATTGTAGCTAAAATTAGATCATTTGTAACCACTTATTTTTTAAGATTTTATTTTAGTTCCAGTTAGATAATGTACAGCATAATATTAGTTTCAGGTGTATAATGTGTTGATTCAACACTCCCATCCGACATCTGGTGCTCTTCACAAGTGCGCTCCTTAATCTCCATCCCATCCCCTTTTAACCCATCCCTCACACCCTCCCCTCTGGTAAACTTTGGGTTGTTGTCTAGAGTTAGGAGTCTTTTTTATTGGTTTGCTTGTCTCTCTTTGTTTTCCCCTTAGCTCTTTTTTTTTTTTTTTCTTGAATTAACATATGAGTGAAAACATATGGCATTTGTCTTTCTCTAATTGACTTGTTTCACTTAGCCTAATACTTTCTAGCTTCATTCATGTCATTGTCATTTATTCATGTCATTCATGTCATTCATGTCATTGTCATTCATTCATGTCATTCATTCACGTCATTGCAAATAGAAGAATTCATTCTGTTGTTATGATGGAATAATATTTATACACACATATGTATATATACAATGTATAGATTTAAATAATGTAATTAATTAAATAATTTAAAATAATTTATATAAATTATACATATGTATGTATAGATTTAAATAATGGTGTATATATAGACTGTATCTTCTTTATCCATTAATTTGTCATTGGATAACTGGGCTCTTTCCATATTTTGGTTATTGTGCTCCTATTTATTGTACTGTTTAGGTGCTTGTATTATTGAGAATATCCATAGCCTTAAGACTTCAAACTGAAGTTAATAAATTATTTGTAACAAAAAAGAAATGGAAAGAAAAATTATCATCAAAAAAGTGATTGGGAAGATATAATGATTTTATCAAATCTCTATTATTTTAATTTTCTAGATTAATATAATCCCTGTCTTCAATCCTGGAATGACATTGTTCTTAAGGAGTGTACAAGGTGAAATTACTGTACTTCTAAGCAACAGGACATGAGAAGTGTGTTACATTTTTACAGAGCAGTACCTCAGAATCACTATTCTCAGGTTCCCCATCACCTCTTTGTTTCTCAGACTGTATATAACTGGGTTGAGCACTGTGGTCAGAATGGTGTAGAACATAGCCAGGGTCTTGTCCTCTGCTGGAGATAAGAAGGATCTTTGGTATAATTAAGTTTAAGTGAAGGCTGCATAGTAGAAAGCCACCACAGTGAGATGGGTGCTGCAGGTAAAATAGGTCTTCCTCCTCCCTTCTGTTGACTGCATGCATCAGATGACAAGGAGAACCCAGCCATAGGAATATGCAATGCCAATGAAAGGAAACACAAGAAAGGGGTAGTGCTTAAAAATACTGTGTACTCATAGACCCAGGTGTCCATGCAGGCCAGAGTCAAAATGGTGGGGACACCACAGAAGAAATGGTTGATGGTCGTGGATCGACAGAAGGATATATTAAGGACATATGCAGTGTGGGTACAGGGGTTGATTGAGCCCATTACCCAAAATTCTGTTGTCGTCAGCACACACACACATTTTTGTTCATACAAAAGGGATAATGGAGAGAAAAGCAAATAGCCACATAACGATCATAGGCCATAGAGGCCAATATTAATCCTTCTACACCAGCTAAAGCAACAAAGAAGGAGCACTGAACTCCACACCATATGAAAGAAATAGACTTATTTACAAGGAGTAATCAGAAGCCATCTTGGGGACAATAGTGGAGATGTAGTTCAGGTCCATGAGAGAGAGCTGACTCGTATAAAATATATAGGTGTGTGGAGATTCATGTCCAGGAGGATGAGGATGATCATGGGCAGGTTGCCAAAGAGAGCCAGTAGGAAAATAAGAAAATTAAAAAACAAAAACAAAAACAAAAAACAACAACAGGCTAATTCCTGATGGTGGGAATAATCCCAATAAGAAGACATCAGTAGATATTTGGCTAATATTTTCCATGGGACAGTAATTTATTTTGCCCTAAAGAGAGACACATATTGAGTACAGAAAAATAATCTTGTTAATTCATTATTTTAGTTCCACTTGATTTATTCAGAACACATTGCAGCTCTCAAAAAATTTAACACATATTTTGCAAAACAATTTTTACCTCATAGATAAAATCTTGATGACACATACAACTGTCTCTAAAATATTTCATGGAAATGTGTAAACTTGTAAGAACAACATATTTCTATGACTTTATTAAAATACACAATTTTATTTTTCTATGTAAATTTAGTTATTTCAACATCAGCCCTTATACCTTTTAAGTATACATTGCAAGTCCATGTAAAAGCATAAATTACATAAAATGCATTTTGTGACTCCTAGGCAATGATTTTTTTTTCTTTTATAATTAAGACCTAACATTTCTGAAACTGATTATATATATACATGTATATATATATACATGTATATATATATATATATACCCTTTTTCTCTGTTCATTTGTTTGTTCTCTTTTTTTAATTTATTATTTTTAATTTTTTAACGATTTTATTTATTCATTTATTTAACAGAGAGAGATCACAAGTAGGCAGAGAGGCAGGCAGAGAGAGAGCGGGAATCAGGCTTCCCACCGAGCAGAGAGCCAGTGGGGCTTGATCCCAGGACCCTGAGATCCTGGCCTGAGCAGAAGGCAGAAGCTTAACCCACTGAGCCACCCAGGAGCCCCAATTGTTTGTTTTCTTTAAAAAATTTTCCAAATCAAGCTTTTTAGGTGCCAAGAATTTTTTTTTTAAAGATTTTATTTATTTATTTGACAGACAGAGATCACAAGTAGGCAGAGAGGCAGGCAGAGAAAGAGGAGGAAGCAGGCTCCCCACCGAACAGAGAGCCTGATGTGGGGCTCGATCCCAGGACTCTGGGATCATGACCTGAGCCTAAGGCAGAGGCTTTAACCCACTGAGCCACCCAGGTGCCCCAGGTGCCAATAATTTTTATCTACTTTTTTTTCTTCCCTCAGAAATCTTTAATAAATAGTTATTGCCAAATATAATTTATATGAAGATTTTCCCCCTCTCTTAATATGCAAATGCTTTAGTTTAAGAAAAAAATCTTTTCCTGGTAAATTATTCTAAAGTTTTTATGTAGCTCCATGACTCTGCTCAAGCTCTCTGAAAAGATCTTTATTGTGTTCATCTGCTTCTTAATAATTATATAACACTATGCATTGCCTTATGTCATCTTTTCTTATTCTGTTTTACCTCTTGCTTTTGTGTATTTAAAATTATTTCCATTTCTAGATAAGTGTGAGAGTTTAGCCCCTATATGTATCACCCATGGCTTAAAACTTAACTAGCATAATAATAAAGAGGTAAATATGCATAAATTTAAAGAAAGTATGAAAGAGAATAGAGGGCGGATCAGAGGTGAAAAGGTCAAGATCAAAAGCTTTTGCACAGCAAAGGAAACAGTCAACAAAACCAAAAGACAACTGACAGAGTGGGAAAAGATATTTGCAAATGACATATCAGATAAAGGGCTAGTATCTAAAATCTACAAAGAGCTTAGCAAACTCAACACCCAAAGAACAAATAATCCAATCAAGAAATGGGCAGAGGACATGAACAGACATTTCTGCAAAGAAGACATCCAGATGGCCAACAGACACATGAAAAAGTGCTCCATATCACTGGGCATCAGGGAAATACAAATCAAAACCACAATGAGATACCACCTCACACCAGTCAGAATGGCTAAAATGAACAAGTCACGAAATGACAGATGCTGGCGAGGATGCGGAGAAAGGGGAACCCTGCTACACTGTTGGTGGGAATGCAAGCTGGTGCAACCACTCTGGAAAACAGCATGGAGGTTCCTCAAAAAATTGAAAATAGAGCTACCTTATGACCCAGCAATTGCACTACTGGGTATCTATCCTAAAGATACAAACGTAGTGATCCAAAGGGGCACGTGTACCCGAATGTTTATAGCAGCAATGTCCACAATAGCCAAGTTATGGAAAGAACCTAGATGTCCATCAACAGATGAATGGATAAAGAAGATGTGGTATATATATACAATGGAATACTATGCAGCCATCAAAAGAAATGAAATCTTACCATTTGCGATGACATGGATGGAACTAGAGCGTATTATGCTTAGCGAAATAAGTCAACTGGAGAAAGACAACTACCACATGATCTCCCTGATATGAGGAAGTGGAGATGCAACGGGGGTGGGAGTTAAGGTGGTAGGAAAAGTAAAAATGAAAGAAGATGGGATCAGGAGGGAGAAAAACCAAAAGAGACTCTTAATGTCATAAAACAAACTGAGGGGGGTGGGGGGAAGAGGGGTTGGGTGAGGGTGGTGGGGTTACATCATATGTTTAAATAAAGCTTAAATAAAGTAAAAAGAAAAAAAAAAGGTTGAGAAACTTTTGGGAGAATAAATTTTAAAGAACAGACACTTAAAATGAGAAAGAGAAAAGGCATTCTGAGAGTATTCTAAGTGGGAATGAGCTGAGAGAATCTACTCCAAAAGGGATACCAAATCCCTCCAGGGGGGATTTACATGAGTAAAATGCAGCATGTTATGCCTAAAAAAGACTGTAGTGCTTCAGTCTCTCATACTTTTCTAAGGACCAAAGCAATCAGACTGGTGAGGAAGTCTTTATATGAAAGACAGACATACACACACTGAGTTAAAAATGATGGGGAAAAATGCAAGAAAACTTTACAAAAAACCTGATGTCTTCAGAGAAATATAAGAAGTTGTTAAATCCAACATAAAAATGTCATGTTATATAGAATGAAGTGTCAAATAACAATAAAAAACTTCTGGAAAGTGAAGGATAATAATTAATATAAAAAATTGAATGCACATTTCAAGAGATAAATTGATGAAAATCAGCCAGAAAACAACAGTGAAACACAAAATTTGACATATAGAACAGAAAATAAAATGAGAGGAATAATATATGACCCAACGTACACTTATGTACTTTCCTGTAAATGCATATCACATTGATTTATTTTTGACAAAATATTTATTTTAAGTGAATATTAATATACAAAACTTTATTCTTTTCAGAACGGCTATATGCGAGCTAGAATATTCAAAGGTGATGTAAAAAACACAGAACAGAAAAGGAAATAATCTACTAAATGATACTTTTTTGAATATGCTAAATGTTGTCCTGAAAACATTTTCTATATAATTCTCAATGTCAGCAAGATAGCTTAAATTCTCCTTGCAAAAAATTATGGTAATAGGGAATTACAGTAATAGGAACAATTATTTAAAAAAATAAATGAATAATTTAAAATAAATTAATAAAAATTAAATTTATTTATTTCAAAAATAAATAAATAAAAATATGACAATAGGAAGAGAAATATATGCAGTAATTTATAAAATATAGCATCATGATTCACAATACTATGATATAATTTATATGTAAGCAATAAATTCAAGGAAATGGAACAATGCTACCGATGCATGTCCTCAAATATAACGTGGGACATAATTATATTGACAGAATGGGGAGAGGGTCAGGAAAATGTTGATGTAAGGAGGGGTGACACTTCATCCACAGTGGGTTGAGTTACAAATCATGGCCTGGTATTTGGGATTTAGGAATTGAGCATTAGAAGATGAGAATATTGTTTAAAATAATGAAGAAGGACTGGGGGAGACAAGATGGTGGGGAAGTAGGAGGAGACACCATTTCAACCTGTACCCTAAAGTGAGCTGATTACCTAACAAAGAACTCTGATCACCCATGAAATCAGCCTGAGATTAGAATTATACACTTCTGGATCTCTATGGGGGCAGAAGTCTCCAGTGGGCAGGTAAGGCAGAGTGGAAATATCAGACTGATATTGGAAGATAAACAAAAGGGGGAGGGAGCCAGGAGAAGTGACCCATTGGAAAGTAATACCCCAATACGAGAGTGCCCTGTGATTGGGGACCAGCATTAACTTGGAGTCTGGTTGAAAGCACTCAAAAAGAGCAAAGAGTTGTGGTGGGAAATTGTGGGAATCAGGGCAGTTATGGACAGAGGTTTAAGTCCCCAGAACCAGGACAGCCACACTTGGCACAGAGCCAGAGAGAGTGGGATGAAAAAGCCAGGTCTTGGTCCCTGAAAGTGTCTGGGTGGTGGCTCCCATGGGGGTGAGGGAGCCTCACCAGCGGGCAGAACCACAGCCTTTTGCACTCTTCACACGTGTGCCACAAGACCAGAGTCTAAGTCGCATCCCACACCCTCTCCTGAGAGAGGTGCATGCAGGGGCCAGCCTGCGCTCTCTCAGACCCTGGAGAGTCTGAGCACTCCCAGCCTGGGCCAGGGGAAAAAATCTCAGTGCTCTATCACTGCTTGGGACCTCTCTGGAGGTCCGGAGCTGCCCAGACAGATGGCTATTGTGGTTTTGGGTACAAGAAGCAGTTCCTATGACACCAGAGTCTGTGACTGGAAACGTGCTCTGTCAGCAGCAGAGGGGGAATTTATGTGCTCTGGAGCACCCACAGGGGAACAGACTGAGGCTTCTCTCTGAGAGGGAGTTCTGGGTGCAGTTTGCTTTCCTCTAAACCTCCAAAAACTATCAAAAGCCGCCAAGGGGAGAGAAAACAAATGAAGAAACAAACAAAAAAACCCTCCAGAGAACAAAAGACTGAAAAACCCATTTCCTCAGAGCCCAACCCCTTGATGGGGGTAGGAGGACTAACTCTAGGAATATTGCCTGAAAACCCATGGGGCAGGAGCCTCCCTGGAAAGCCAAACAAACAAACAAAAAAACAAAACAAAACAAAACAAAACAAAAAAAACCAACAACAAAAAAAGAGGACAACCAGCACTACTTCATAGATACAACTTTTTGTTATTTGTATTTATTTTTTTATTGAAGTATAATTGACACACAATGTTACATTAGTTTCAGGGTTTCTACTCTTGAGCATAGTTTCGGGTGTATCCCATAGTGATTTGATGACTCTAAGCACACATAGATACAACTTTTATTTTTAATTCGTTCAGAGTTAAATTCGCACAGAGTTCAGAGACTGCGCCCTCTCCATCAGAGCTATTGCACATGGACATAAACAGTATGTTGGAATGGGAATTCAGGTTAACAATTATCCAGTCAATAGCTAGGTTGGAGAAAGCTGTTAATGGGAAAATGGAATTGATTAGGGCAGAATTGAAAGCCAACAAGGATGATGTTCACAATGTTCTCAATGAGTTCCAGTCTAATCTAAATTATCTAAAAGGTAGGGTGTATATATACCCTATATATATAATATAACATAATATAATATATATATAGGTTAAGAAGATATATATCTTTTTAACCTATTTACCATCACAGTGAGATGTCCAGTACATCAAATTACATAATAACCTTTTAACCTGAACTTTTTGATACATACACCTGTGTTTTTCTTTTTCTTTTTTATTTTCTTGATTTTTAATATAATTTTATTTTAGTTTATTCTTTTATTTTTTTTAAATATTCATATAGAGTTAAGCTTCAATCAATGCTACACCATAGGTAAACCAGTTTTTAATCCCCCTTTATCTTAGGAAAGTAGAACCCTTTAACAAAGATATCAAGACACATCCAGGAAGAATCAAAATAAACTTCCTTGGCCACACTGAGAATTTATAACCATTCTCCCAGCTTTTTCTGCTGCTAATGTTTCTGTGTATTTGTTTTTCTCCTGGTAGTGTATAAATCTTATACTTGGGGTTCTTTTTGACGAGGTTTTTTGTTTTGTTTTGTTTTTATTTATTTATTCATTTTTTTTATATTCTCTACTTTTATCGGTCTTTTTGTTTGTCTGTTTCTGCTTGTATGCTTCATAAATCTTACCTTGGGGCCCATTTGGAAAGAGCTTTCTCTTTTATTTTATCTTAGTTTATTTTCCTCTCTCTCTCTCTCTCTCTCTCTCTCCTTCTATCTTTTAATTTTTCTTTTTTCTTTCTTTTGGGTGGGGACACTTGATTGCTCCTAAGTGTTCCAGGGTGCACCTTACCTGCACCATGGTTGATACATTCAGCTACACATCCGTTCAACCATCTCTCACCAAAATGACTAGAAGGAGGAATGCCCAACAGAGGAAAAATTCAGAGACTGTGCCCTCTCCATCAGAGCTATTGCACATGGACATAAACAGTATGTTGGAAAGTGAATTCAGGTTAACAATTATCCAGTCAATAGCTAGGTTGGAGAAATCCATTAATGGGAAAATGGAATTGATTAGGGCAGAAGTGAAAGCCAACAGGGATGATGTTCACAATGTTCTCAATGAGTTCCGATCTAATCTATATTCTTTAAAAAGTAGGGTAACTGAGACAGAAGATAGAATTAGTGATCTGAAGGACAAACAGAAAATAGGATCAGGAAGAAGCCTAGAACAAAGAGCTTAGAAGCCACAAAAGCAGAATTAGGGAAATAAATGATGCCATGAAACATTCCACGTCAGAATTACTGGAATCCCTGAGGGCAAGGAGAAAGAAAGAAGACTAGAATATATAGTTGAACAAATTCTCCATGAAAATCTTCCCAATCTGGTGAATGGAACTGGCATTCCTGTACTAGAGGCAGAACAGTCTACCCCCAAGATCATAGAATCTAGAAAGACCTCAAGACACCTGACAGTGAAAATGATGAATCAAAATTGCAGACAGGAGCTCTTGAAAGCAGCTAGGGCAAAGAAATTCCTTAAGTACAGAGGAAAGCTCATCAGAATAACGTCAGACCTGTCCACAGAAACCTGGCAAGCCAGAAAGGGCTGCATGACATATTCAAGGCACTAAAGGAGAAGAACATGCAGCCAAGAATAATTTATCCAGCAAGACTGACATTTAAAATGGATGGAGAGATAAAGAGCTTCCAGGAACAGCAAGGTTGAAAAGAGCATGTGACCACTAAGCTGACACTGCAGGAAATATTAAGGGGGGTGTTCTATAAAAGAGGAAAAATCCTAAGAATATCACTTAACAGAACTATATGGAGACAATCTATAGAAACAAAGATTCCACAGGTAACACGATGTCAATAAAAATGTATCTCTCAATAATCACTCTCAACGTGAATGGCCTAAATGCTCCCATTAAATGACACAGGGTTGCAGATTATATAAAGTGACAAAACCATCTATATGTTGTCTACAAGAGACCCATTTTGAAACTAAAGATACACTCAGACTGAAAGAGAAGGGATGGAGAAGCATCTTTCATGCCAATGGGCCTCAAAAGAAGACTGGGGTAGCAATTTTCATATCAGATAAATTAGATATTAAAAAGACTGTAGTCAGAGATACAGAAGGACACTACATAATTCTTAAAGGGAGTATCCACCAAGAAGATCAAACAATTGTAAATGTGCATGCCCCCAATATGGGATCAGCCAATTAAATAAATAAACTATTAAAGATAAAGATAAAAAGTCATATTGATATAAATACATTAACAGTAGAAAATCTTAACACTGCACTCTCAGTAATAGATCATCCAAGCAGAAAATCAATAAAGAAACAAGAGCATTGAATGGTATATTGGACCAGAAGGACCTCATAGATATATACAGAACATTCCACCATAAAACAGCAAAATACTCATTCTCCTCGAGTGCACATAGAACCTTCTCCAGAATAGACCACATCCTGGGTCACAAATCAGGGCTCAACTGATAGCCAAAGGTTGAGATTATACCCTGAATATTCGCAGCTCATAATGCTTTGAAGTTGGAGCTCAATCACAAGGAAAAGTTGGAAGGAACTCAACACATGGAAGCTAAAGACAACCTTGCTTTAAAAAGCTTGGATCAACCAGGAGATCAAAGAAGAACTTAAACATTCCATGGAAACCAATGAGAATGAAGACACTTCAGTCCAAAACCTATGGGATACAGCAAAGTTGGTCTTAATGGGGAAATACATAGCCATCCAAGCCTCCCTCAAAAAAATTTGAAAAATCCAGAATAAACCAACTGTCTTTACATATTAAAGAACTGGAGAATCAACAACAAATTAAGCCAACTCCACACAAAAGAAGGGAAATAATGAGGATTAGAGCAGAGATCAATGAGATACAAGCTAGATATACAGTAGAATGCATCAATAAAACTAGAAGCTGGTTTTTTGAAAGAGTCAATAAGATCGATAAACCATTGGCCATGCTAATCCACAAGAAAAGAGAGAAGGCCCAAATTAATAAAATTATGAATGAAAAGGGAGAGATCACAACTAACACGAAGGAAAAGAAGCAATAATCAGAAATTATTATCAACAGTTATATGCCAATATGTTAAGCAACCTAGATGAAATGGATGTATTACTGAAAAACTAGAAACATCCAAAATTGAACCAGGAAGAAACTGACAACCTGATTAGACTGATATTTACTAACAAAATTGAAGCAGTTATCAAAAAAACTCCCCCAAAACAAGAGCCCAGAACCTGGTGGATTCCTGGGAGAATTCTACCAAACTTTCAAAGAAGAAATAACACCTATTCTCCTGAAGCTCTTTCAAAAAATTGTAGCAGTAGGAAAACTTCCAGACCTTTTTTTATGAAGCCAGCATTATCCTGATCCCCAAACCAGGCAAAGACCCCACCAAAAAGGAGAATGTCAGACCAATATCACTGATGAATATGGATGCTAAGATTCTCAACAAGATCCTAGCAAATAGGATCCAACAGCACATTTAAAAAAAATTATCCACCATGACCAGGTGGGATTCATCCCTAGGCTGCAAGGATGCTTCAACATTCAAAAATCAATCAATGTGATAGAACAAATCAACAAGATAAGAGAGAAGAACCACATGGTCCTCTCAATTGATGCAGAAAAAGCATTTGACAAAATCCAGCATCCATTCCTGATTAAAATGCTTCAAAGTATAGGGATAGAGGAAACATTCCTGGACTTCATAAAATCTATGTATGAAAAACCCACAGCAAATATCATCCTCAATGGGAAAAATCTTACAGCCTTCCAGTTGAGATCAGTAACAGGACAAAGGTGCCCACTCTCACCACTCTTTTTCAACATAGTATTACAAGTCCCAGTAACAGCAATCAGAAAACAAAGAGAAATAAAAGGCATCCAAATTGGCAATGAAGAAGTCAAACTCTCTCTCTTCGCAGATGACATGATACTTTATATGGAAAACCCAAAGACTCCACCCCCAAACTACTAGAACTCATACAGCAATTCAGTAATGTGGCAGGACACAATGTTAATGTACAGAAATCAGTTGCTTACTTATACACTAACAATGAAAACACAGAAAGGGAGATTAGAAAATAGATTCCATTTACTATAGCACCACGAATCATAAGGTACCTATGAATAAACCTAACCAAAGAGATAAAGGATCTGTATTCGAGGACCTACAGAACACACATGAAAGAAATCGAAGAATGCACAAAAAGATGGAAGACCATTCCATGCTCTTGATTCGGAAGAATAAACATTGCTAAAAGGTCTATACTGCCTAGATTGCCTAGAGCAATCTATACTTTTAATGCCATTCTGATCAAAACTCCACTGGTATTTTTCAAAGAGCTAGAGCAAATAATCCTAAAATTTGTATGGAATCAGAAGAGACCCAGAATTGCTAAGGAAATGTTGAAAAAGAAAAACAAAACTGGCAGCATCACATTGCCTGATTTCAAGCTTTACTACAAAGCTTTGATCACCAAGACAGAATGGTACTGGCATAAAAACAGACGGGTAGACCAGTGGAACAGAGGAGAGAGCCCAGATATGGACCCTCAGCTCTATGGCCAAATAAACTTCGAAAAAGCAGGAAAAAATATACAGTGGAAAAAAGACAGTCTTTGCAATCAATGGTGCTGGGAAAATTGGACAGCTATATGTAGAAGAATGAAACTCACCATTCTCTTACACAATATGAAAAGATAAACTCAAAATGGATAAAAGACCTCAATGTGAGACAGGAATCCATCAGAATCATAGAGGAGAACATAGGCAGTAACCTCTTCGATATCAGCCACAGCAACTTCTTTCAAGATAAGTCTCCAAAGGCAAAGAAAACAATAGTGAAAATGAACTTTGGGGACTTCATCAAGCTCGTGCACAGCTTGTGCACAGCAAAGCAAACACTCAACAGAACAAAGAGGCAACCCAAGTAATGGGAGAAGATATTTGAAAATGAAAGTACTGACAAAAGGATGATTATCAGGATCCATAAAGAACATCTCAAACTCAACACACACTAAACAGATAATCATGTCAAAAAATGGGCAGAACATATGAACAGACACTTCTCCAATAAAGACATACAAGTGGCTATCAGAAACACGAAAAATATGTTCATCATCACTAGCCATCTGGGAGATTCAAATCAAAACCACATTGAGATATCACCTTACACCAGTTAGAATGGCCAAAATTAACAAGACAGTAAACAACGTGTGTTGGAGAGGATGTGCAGAAAGGGGACCCTCTTACACTGTTGGTGGGAATGCAAGTTGGTGCAACCAATTTGGAAAAGTGTGGAGATTCCTTAAGAAATTAAAAATAGAGCTCCCCTATGACCCTGCAATTGCACTACTGGGTTTTACTCCAATGTTACAGACAGTGAAAAGAAGGACCATCTGTACTCCAATGTTCAAAGTAGCAATGGCCATGGTCGCCAAACTGTGGAAAGAACCAAGATGCTCTTCAGTGGATGAATGGATAAGGAAGATGTGGTCCATATATACTATGGAGTATTATGCCTCCATCAGAAGGGATGAATACCCAACTTTTGTATCAACATGGACGGGACTGGAAGAGATTATGCTGAGTGAAATAAATCAAGCAGAGAGAGTCGATTGTCATATGGTTTCACTTATTTGTGGAGCATAAGAAATAATACAGAGGACATGGGGAGATGGAGAGGAGAAGGAAGTTGGGGGAAATTGGAGATGGAGATAAACCATGAGAGACTATGGATTCTGAAAAACAATCTGAGATTTTAAAGTGTCAGAAGTGGGAGGTTGGTGGGGGGCCTGGTGGTGGGTATTGTGGAGGCCACATATTTCATGGAGCACTGGGTGTAGTGCATAAACAATGAATTCTGTTACACTGACAAGAAATTAAGTAAAAAATATTGTGGAAGTACTGGGAAAAATCGTAAAATAATTTCAAGTATTTGCCTTGGAATGCAAGCAGATTGGTTATGGGACTATGATTTTACCATGTGGTTTGTTAATACTATGCCCATGCATTCTTTGAATAAAATATTAAATTGGTATAAAAGTTATTTCAGTTTTAATTTACATGTACTCAAATTATTACATATGTGAATCTCCAAATCTACTATGAAATACCTACATCAGGTTTCTGAGTCTATATGAAACAATTTATTTTCAATTATTGTGTGTTCACTGTCAACTTTCAGAGAAAAAACAGGGAGAGCTGATTTTGCTTATAAGCTACAGAAATATTGTATTTGACATGGAAACCACTATACATATTAAATATCTATTTCAAAGTCCAAGGTAAAGAACTATATATTTATGTAAAAATAAATTTCCCTCTTATTTTGATTTTACCCAATGATGTAAGGAAAACTAATCTATTTACACAGTATTTGCAAAAGATTTTCATCTGCCTCAGTCTTTTTTTTAAATTTTATTTTATTTAAGCTTTTTTTTTATTTAAATATATAATGTAACCCCACCACCCTCTCCCAACCCCTCTCCCCCCCACCCCACTCAGTTTGTTTTATGACATTAAGAGTCTCTTTTGGTTTGTCTCCCTCCCGATCCCATCTTGTTTCATTTTTTCTTTTCCTACCACCTTAACCCCCACCCCCGTTGCATCTCCACTTCCTCATATCAGGGAGATCATGTGATAGTTGTCTTTCTCCAGTTGACTTATTTCGCTAAGCATAATACGCTCTAGTTCTATCCATGTCGTCGCAAATGGTAAGATTTCATTTCTTTTGATCTGCCTCAGTCTTTTAAACTTCATTTAGGCCTTTTGTATTTGGCATCAGCATTACTAACAATATACAGTGGAGAAAAAGGAAAAGAAATAGTTTCTTAGTGAGGTTTAGAACGAACCCTTGAACCTGAACTAGGTCTATACATAGCAGAGAAGATAGAACTATGTACTTTCATTGACTATCTTCACTGGGTGGAAACTAACATGTGTTAAGATTTGTGCTGGGAATAAATTTTATTTAGTCCTGACCGAAAGCTCTGGAGGTTGATACAACCATCAATATGGCTACAGATATTTGCAGATGATAAGTTTCAGAGATTGAAGGGAATTCTTGGGGTTTTCTGCTTTAATTAGATACTTGATAGATACAGATATGTATATATTAAATTTTTATAATCCTATCTTAACACTGTACATTTTTAGGTAAAAATAATGATATAAAATGGTTATTTTTAACTGCTGAAAACAAAATAGAAATGAAAAGAAAATATAAAAGCTATTAATCAAAAATTTACTAAAGATGAAGGAGAGTCATGAATGTACATAAATTCCTTTATGACTAAATAAATTGGCTTAGTGCTTATATTTTGTTCATTTCAAGAAATTTCTCATTTCCACTTATTTGGAATCTTAATTGTATTTTCATTTGTTCCCTGCAACAATGCACCTTTAATAAATGGTCAAAAAAATACACACATCACTCCCACATCCTCTAAATGAACTCTAACCCATGTCTTGCTCCAATACCAAAGTTTCCATAAGTGATTTTGGTTACAAAGAAACATCTTCTTTTGTATCATCTCCTCTGTAAATTGCTTCGTAAAGATATATATTCAATTAATTCCTGAATCATAACGAGTAAGACTCTCTAATCAATGCCCAGTTTAGAAATAAACTGCATATTACTATTTTAATTTAGTTTAATAACATTTAATAAACACTGTCTTGCAGATATTCTTTTTCCTATGTCTCCCATGTTCCTTTTAAAATTTTTATTTATTTATTTATTTATTTATTTATTTATTTATTTATTTGACAGAGAGAGAGAGCACAAGCAGGCAGAGTGGCAGGCAGAGGGAGAGGGAGAAGCAAGCTCCCTGCTGAGCAGAGAGCCTGATGCGAGGCTCGATTCCAGGACCCTGAGATCATGACCTGAGCCAAAGGCAGAGGCTTAACCAACTGAGCCACCCAGGAGCCCCCCAGGTTCCGTTTTAATTGAAAGTAAAACTTGAAAAAATCTCACTTTAATGATTCACATGTTTACAGAATAAAGAGATTTTTCAAATAAAAGATCATTATTCTAAAGATTAAAAACTGGATTTGAGGGACACCTGGGTGGCTCAGTTGGTTAAGCAGCTGCCTTTGGCTCAGGTCATGATCCCAGCGTCCTGGGATCGAGTCCCACATCGGGCTCCTTGCTTGGCTGGGAGCCTGCTTCTCCCTCTGCCTCTGCCTGCCTCTCTGTCTGCCTGTGCTCTCTCTCTCTCTCTCTCTCTCTCTCTCTAATAAATAAATTTTAAAAATCTTAAAAAATTTTAAAAAAATTGGATTTGAAGTGATGCAAAATAAATTATTTAAAACTATATAGTGATCCAGTGGAAAATTTGGAAATGTGTCCTCTAGATACCAATGTAGAATTTTCTTCTGAACCAAACAAATCTCAAAGAAATATCTTTCAGATAACTAAATGAGCCTAGTCACATTAGATTTTGTCTGATTATTTGCATAGTTCCAACAGAAATGTGCATTTACCAAAGAAGTTTTCATTGTTTTCCCTACAATTTTATAAGGAATCTCAGGTTAAACTTTTAAGAGCTCCAAATGTAAATTAAAAGCATCTTCACCAGTTTTCATATTAATTTGGTTTGTTTCCTCTCTTTTCAAGAAACGTGTCATACTTTTGAATGAACTTTACCAAAAGGAAATTCCTTTACTCACCCTTAGGGGAAGAGTTCTGTAAAAGAACTATCAAATCCTTTCCCCCTCATTCCCCAGGACTACCTTGAAACTATTGGCTCCACAAAGTCCACGTTAGTTCTTTGAAAAGTTTTGTTCATATTTGTATCTGTATGTTCATAGATAATAATTATTTTGCATTGTTATCAGTTATCTAGATTTTAGAGCATTGTGAAATTACTTTGCTAGAATGAATCAGATTACTGAGAGAAGAATCTTCTGGAGTCTAGCCAATCACAGTTCTCTACA
Source organism: Taxidea taxus jeffersonii (assembly GCA_003697995.1). Classification (NCBI taxonomy): domain Eukaryota; kingdom Metazoa; phylum Chordata; class Mammalia; order Carnivora; family Mustelidae; genus Taxidea; species Taxidea taxus. The sequence continues at coordinate 19,001 of ML101855.1, forward strand.
TTATCTCTGTAATGACTCATACATGAATGTTTTCATGCCTTCTAATGCTTCCACAACAGATTCTATTAAACAGGACAAAGAGTATATAGAGTTCATAATGCTTTAATGACTTAAGAATTAACATTCTTCTTAAATATTTGAGCAATGTGTATTTTTATTTTTTGATGTTTATAGAGCTTGTGATTCATAATGATTTTATTGAATAAAGAGGTCTAAAATGAAGTGTTCATATGTGCATATATCTGTGTGCTTCTATAAATACCTTCATGAAATATCACAATGGTGAATCTGCATTTTTAGGTAAATAAGAAAACAGGTAGACAAATATCTTGAGAGATATCTGATTTATCAGTACATACTTTGATTTTGGATTCAGATTGAAGATATATTTACTTTGGCTTACTGCAAAAACATGTTGCAGATTGTTAGGAGCCAGTGCTACATCTAATTCTAGTTTTTCACTCACTAGAAATGTAATATTGGATTAATGAATTCAACTCTCTAAACCTGCACCACATAAGCAGAGAAATCAAAATCACAGGATACAATCTCACACTTTTTAGAGTGGTTATTATAAATAATAATAATAATAATAATAATAATAATAAGTTTTGGAGCATGCAGAGAAAACAAAACACTTGAACCTTAATAATGGGAATATAAGTTAGTACAGCCATTATGGAAAATAGTATAGAAGTTCTTTAAGAGTTAAAAGTAAAATATGATCCAACAATCCCACTTCTGGATATACTCAAAGGAAATGAAATCCAATCAAGTTTGAAGATGTATTTGTACTCCTATAATCATTATTATAGTGTTATTCATAAAAGTTAAAATATGGAAATTAATGTATATATTCTTTGACAAATAGATGGATACAAGAAATGGATATATATATACATATATATGTATATATATACACATATATATGTATATATAAAACATAACAACAGCAACATGGATCAACCTGGAGGATATTAAGCTAAGTGAAATAAACTAGACACAAAAATACAAACATTTATAATTACAATTGTATATGGAGTCTAATAGTCAACCTTTAGAAGTACTGTGCTGAGTGGCGATTGTCAGTGACTAAAGAGAGAGAGAAATGGGAAGATGTGATCAAATGCTATAGTTTCTGATACACACACTAAACAAGATCTATTGCACAGCAGTTTAAATGTAGTTAACAGCATAGTATATTTGAAATTTGCTGTTAGAGTAGAACTCACTGGTTGGTAGTTTTCTCATAATTAAAAAACAAAACAAAACAAACAAACAAACAAAAAAACGAACAACAACCAAAAAAACAAATGCTAAGTGAATTGGTGCACATGCTAATTAGTTTGATTGTAGTCATTAAAGTGTAGTATCTTTTTTTTTTTGATGTAACTTTATTATTTCAGTGTTCCAAGATTCATTGTTTATGCATCACACCCAGTGCTCCATGCAATGCATGCCCTACTTAATACCCACCAACAGGCTCACCCGGCCCCCCAACATCTTCCCCTTTAAAACCCTCAGTTTGTTCCTACAGTCTCTCATGGTAGTATCTTTTTAAATAAAGATTTTTTATTCCATATAGATTTTGAGTAACCATTAAAAGGTAGGGATTTAGTGCCATTGTATTCCTCTAAAGTCCCTGTTTCTGTAGATTGTTACTTTCTGGTCTATATGACTCTTGTGGTCTCTCTTCAATTACAGAATTCCCCTTAATATTTCTTCCAGAACTGGCTTGGTGATGACATATTCTTTCAGTTTCTGTCTGTCCTGGAAACTCTTTAACTCTCCTTCCATTTTGGATGATAGCCTTGTTGGAGAAAGTATTCTTGGCTGCCTGTTCTTCTCATTTAGTACTCTGACTATGCCTTGAAGCCCTTTCTGGCTTGCCAGGTTTCTATAGACAGGTCTGATGTATTCTGATGTTCCACCCTCTTTACTTAAGAAACCTCTTCTCCCTAGCTGCTCTTGGGATTGCTTCCTTGGCTCTACGATTTGTAAGTTTCATTATTATATATCGGGGTGTTGACCTATTCTTATTGGTTTTGAGAGGGGTCCTTGCTGCCTCTTGGATGGGAATGCTTGTTTCCTTCCCCAGATTAGGGAAGCTCTCAGCCATGATTTGCTCAAATATACCTTCTAGCTCTCTCTCTCTACTCACTCTTAGGTCCCAATGATCTCAATATTGGTTATTTTCAATGTATCATTAAATTCTCAGTCTCTCATCATGTGCTATGAGTTATTTTTCTCTCTTTATCTTTAATTTTCTTTCTTTCCATCAGCATGTCTTCTGCCTTACTTACCCTAGTTGTTAGAGCATCCAATTTAGAATGCATCTCATTCATAGAATTTTTAAGTTGTCTGATTAGACCTCATTTCTGCCCATAAGATTCTATATTGTCATGTATGCTTCTTTTCAAGCCTAGTTATTATCTTTATAATTTCTATCCTGAATTTTATCTCTGATATTTTGTTTATATCCATATCTATTAGTTCTGTGGCAGAGAACATTGCCTCTGGTCCATTCCTTTGTTGAATTCCCCTCCTAGTAATTCTGCTGAAGGATGTTTGAGCAAATAAACAGAGTCCAAAATATCAACCACGATGCAAACAACATGAACCCTAGAAAAAATCTGAAGTGGTCAGAAGCTGACACCGAAAGAGAAGCAAAAGCCAAGATAATCCAAAACAATAAAAAGGGGGGAGACCATAATTTCTCAGAGTGCACAAAGTAGAGAGAACATACCTTAACATCATAAAAGCCTCTATGGAAAGCCTACAGTGAAAATCATTCTCAATGGGGAAATAGAGAGAGTTTTTCCCTTAAGGTCAGGATCATGACAGAATTGCCCACTCTCATCAGTATTGTTCAACATAGCACTGGAAATCCTAGCATGAGCAATCAGACTACAAGAATAAAATGTATTCAAATCGGCAAAGAATACAGAGTCGGGGGGCACAAGGCAAAGTAGGAGACCCTTCTTCCACTGGTCCCCTAAAGTGAGCTAAATATCTACCAGAATATTCTGAACACCTAGGAAATCAGTCTGAGATGTAAGATTATACACTTCTGGATCTTTATGGGGACAGAAGACATCAGTGGAGAGGTAAAGTGGAACGTTCAGACTGTTAATGAAGGATAAACAGAAGGGGGAGAGCCACCAGAAGTGACCATTGGAAAGTAATACCCCAATACAAAAGTGCCCAGTAATTGGGGATGAGCATTAACTGGGAGTTTGGTTAAAGCACTCAAAAAGAGCAAAAGATCTTAAGGGGCAATTGGTGCAATCTGTTGGTCAAGGGCACAGGATTAACCCCACAGACCCAGGACGGCCACTGCTGGTGACCACTGACTCTGCACACCCTGCATGACTGTGTGGTCTGAGTGTACTCATGACCATGCCTGAGAGAGTCTGGTGTGGGAAACAGCCAAGGCTCTTTAAGACCGTGGCCTTCTGCCAGTGACTAAGGGTCTGAAAGATCCCAGCCCACACCTGATATTGTTTATTATCCTGGCATGATCTCTGGTCAGGTTCACTTTGCCAGCCTTCTACAACCTGCACAACCTCAGGATCTGAGCACACCAGGCCTAGTCAAGGACTTCAGACAGCAGTCCCGGCAAAGGAATCCACAGGAAGTGGGCTCCCCCAAACAATACCGCTTGCTGATTTAGTGACACAGGGGTGCAGAGATAAACAGGTGGCTCTGGCAACCACTGAGATGGTGGCTGGAGTGTGCACTGCCTCTGGGAGGTTGCGCTGTTCAGCAGAGTTTGCAGAGGTGGAGTCTGTGTGTTCTGGACCCCCAGAGGGAAGCAGACTGAGGCTTCTTTCTGAGGCAGAGGTCTGGGTGCAGTTTTCTTTCCACTAAACCTCTGAAAAGCCACAAAAAGCCACCAAAGAACAAAAACTGCCAGAGAACAAAAGCCCGAAATACAGGTTTCCACAGAGCCCAGTCCCCTGATAGGGGGCAGAATGACTCAAGGCAAGCAAGACTGACTGAAAAACAATGCAGTAGGCCCCTCCCCCAGAAGGCAAGCCAAAACAATGAGGAGACAACAACTACAGGGTCCCCATAAAAATGTAAAACCACAACATCAAGGGAAAACGATATATTAGGCTCTCAGTATTGTCCCAAAACCTGTATATTTCATAATATACAGGGTTTTTTTTGTTTTGTTTTGTTTTGTTTTAATTTGATCTCATGATTCTTATTCCTTTATTTTTTTTTAAATATTTTATTTATTTATTTGACAGACAGAGATCACAAGTAAGCAGAGAGGCAGGCAGGGAGAGAGGAGGAGAAGGCTCCCCGCTAAGCAGAGAGCCCAATGTGGGGCTCCATCCCAGGACCCTGGGATTTTTTTTAATTATATTAATTTTTAAAATTTCTCTACAGTTTTCCAGAATTCATTGTTTATGCACAACATTCAGTGCTCCATTTAATGTATACCCTCCATAAAACCCACTACAAGGCTCACCAAACCTCCCACATCCCACCCCTCCATATCCCTCAGATTGTTTTTCAGAGTCCACAGTCTCTCATTGTTCATCTCCCCTCCAATTTCCCCCAAATTCCTTCTCCTCTCTATCTCCCCATGTCCTCCGTGTTATTTGCTATGCTCCACAAATAAATAAAACCGTATGAAAATGGACTCTCTCTGCTTGACTTATTTCACTCAGCATAATCTCTTCCAGTCCCATCCATGTTGATACAAAAGTTGAGTATTCATCCTTTCTGATGGATTCATAATACTCCATAGTACATATGGACCACATAGTCTTATCCATTCATCTGTTGAAGGGCATCTTGGTTCTTTCCACAGTTTGGTGACCATGGCCATTGCTGCTATGAACATTGGGGTACAGATGGCCCTTCTTTGCACTGTCTGTAACTTTGGGGTAAATACCCAGTAGTGCAATTTCAGGGTCATAGGGGAACTCTATTTTTAATTTCTTAAGGAATCTTAACACTGTTTTCCAAATTGGTTGCACCAACTTGCATTCCCACCAACAGTGTAAGAGGGTTCCCCTTTCTGCACATCCTCTCCAACACACGTTGTTTACTGTCTTATTAATTTTGGCCATTCTAACTGGTGTAAGGTGGTATCTCAATGGGCTTTTGATTTGAATCTCCCTGATGGCTAGTGATGATGAACATTTTTTCATGTGTCTGCTAACCATTTGAATGTCTTCATTGAAGAAGTGTCTGTTCATGTCTTCTGCCCATTTTTTGACATGATTATCAGTTTTTTTTGGGTATTGAGTTTGAGGAGTTCTTTATAAATCCTGGATATCAGCTGTTTGTCTGTATTGTCATTTGCGAATACCTTCTTCCATTTTGTGGGTTGCCTCTTTGTTTTGTTGACTGATTCCTTTGCTGTGCAGAAGGCTTTTGAGTTTGATGAAGTCCTAAAAATTCATTTTCACTTTTCTTTCCTTTGCTTTTGGAGACATATCTTAAAATAAGTTGCTGTGGCCAATATCGAAGCGGTTACTGCCTATGTTCTCCTCTATGATTCTGATGGACTCCACGTCATGTTGAAGTCTTTAATCCATGAAATGTTTATCTTTGCATATGGTGTAAAAGAATGGTCGGGTTTCATTCTTCTACATATAGCTGTCCAATTTTCACAGCACCATTGATTGAAGAGACTGTCTTTTATCCACTGGATGTTTTTTTTCTGCTTTGTCGAAGATTATTGACCATAGAGTTGAGGGTTCATATCTGGGCTCTCTACTCTTTTCCACTGGTCTAGGAGTCTGTTTTTGTACCAATACTATGCTGTCTTTGTAATCACAGCTTTGTAGTAAAGCTTGAAATCAGGCAACGTGATGCCCCAGTTTTTTTTTTTTTCTTTTTCAACATTTACTTAGCAATTCAAGGTCTCCTCCAATTCCATACAAATTTTAGGATTATTTGCTCCAGCTCTTTGAAAAATACCAGTGGAATTTTTATTGTATTGTCATTAAAAGTATAGATTGCTCTAGGCAGTACAGACATTTTAACAATGTTTATTCTTCTGATCCAAGAGCATGGAATTGTCTTCCATCTTTTTTTGTCTTCTTTGACTTTTTTCCTGAGTGTTCTGTAGTTCCTCGAGTACAGATCCTTTACCTCTTTGATTAGGTTTTTACCAGGTATCTTATAGTTCTTGGTGCTATAGTAAATGGAATTGATTCTCTAATTTCCCTTTCTGTAATTTCATTGTTAGTGTATAAGAAAGCAACTGATTTCTGTACATTGACTTTGTATCCTGCCACATCACTGAATTGCTGTATGAGTTCTAGTAGTTTGAGGGTGGAGTCTTTTGGGTTTTCCATATAAAGTCTCATGTCACCTGCAAAGAGAGAGAGTTTGACTTCTTCATTGCCAATTTGGATGCCTTTTATTTTTCTTTGTTGTCTGATTGCTGTTGCTAGGACTTCTAATACTATGTTGAAAAAGAGTGGTGAGAATGGTCATCCTTGTTGTGTTCCTGATCTCAACAGGAAGGCTGTGAGCTTTTCCCCATTAAGGATGATATTTGCTGTGGGTTTTTCATAGATAGATTTTATGAAATTTAGGAATGTCCCCTCTTTCTCTATATTTTGAAGCATTTTAATCAGAAAGAGATGCTAGATTTTGTCAAATGCTTTTTCTGCATCGATTGAGAGGACCATGTGTTTCTTCTCTCTCGTCTTATTGATTTGTTTATCACATTGGTTGATTTTCAAATGTGGAACACCCTTGCAATGCAGGGATAAATCCCAGCTGGTGGTGGATAGTCTTCTTAATGAATCTTTGGATTCTATTAGCTAGGAACGTGTTGAGAATCTTGGCATCCATATTCATGAGGGATATTTGTCTGAAATTCTCCTTTTTGGTGGGGTTTTTGCCTGGTTTGGAGATCAGAGTAATGCCGACTTCATACAAGGAGTCTGGAAATGTTCCTTCTGCTTCAATTTTTTGAAACAGCTTCAGGATAATTGCTATTTTTCTTCTTTGAATGTTTGGTAGAATACCCCAGGGTATCCGTCAGGTCCTGGGCTCTTGTTCTTTGGGAGGTTTTTGATCGTTACTAGATATTGGCCTATTCAGGTTGTCAATTTCTTCCTGGTTCAATTTTGGAAGTTTATCGTTTTCCAGGGATGCATCCATTTAATCTAGGTTGCTTAACTTATTGGCATATAACTGTTGACTAAAATTTCTTATGATTGTTTCTATTTTCTTGATGTTAGTTGTGATCTCTACCTTTTCATTCATAATTTTATTAATTTGAGTCTTCTCTCTTTTCTTTTGGATTAGTTTGGCCAATGGTTTATTGATCTTATTGATTCTTTCAAAAAAACAGCTTCTAGTTTCATTGATGCATTCTACTGTATCTCTGGTTTTTATCTCATTGATCTCTGCTCTGATCTTGATTATTTCCCTTCTTGTGTGTGTTGTTGACTTAATTTATTGTTGATTCTCCAGTTCTTTAAGTTGTAAGACAGCTGGTATAATCTGGATTTTTTTTTTTTTTTTTGAGGGAGGCTTGGATGGCTATGTATTTCCCCTTAGGACCGCCTTTGGTCTATCCCATAGGTTTTGGACCAAAGTGTCTTCATTCTCATTGGTTTCCAAGAACTGTTTAAGTTCTTTTTTGATTTCCTGGTTGATCCAAGCATTCTTAAGCATGGTTGTCTTTAGCTTCCAGGTGTTTGAATTCATTCCAAACTTTCCCCTGTGGTTGAACTCCAGTATCAAAGCATTGTGATTTGAGAATATGAAGGGATTATTCTCAATCTTTTGGTATCAGTTGAGCCATGATTTGTGAGCCAGGATGTGGTCTATTCTGGAGAAGTTTCTATGTGCACTGGAGAAGAATGAGTATTCTGTTGTTTTAGGGTGGAGTGTTCTGTATATATCTATGAGGTCCATCTGGTCCAATGTGCCATTCAATGCTCTTGTTTCTTTATTGATTTTCTGCTTGGATGATCTGTCAATACTGAGAGTGGTATGTTAAGATCCCCTACTATTAATATATTCATGTAAATTTGACTCTTTATCTTGATTAACAGTTTTCTCATGTAATTGGCTCCTCCCATATTGGGGGCATAAATATTTACAATTGTTAAATCTTCTTGGTGGATAGACCCATTAAGAATGATATACTGTCCATAAACTCTGACTACAGTTTTTAGTTTAAAATCTGATTTATCTGATATGAGAGTCACTACCCAAGCCTTCTTTTTTTTTTTAAATATTTTATTTGACAGAGAGAGATCACAAGTAGGAAGAGAGGCAGGCAGAGAGAGAGGAGGAAGCAGGCTCCCCACTGAGCAGAGAGCCCAATGTGGGGCTCGATCCCAGGACCCTAAGATCATGACCTGAGCCAAAAGCAGAGACTTAACCCACTGAACCACCCAGGCGCCCCTGCCCAAGCCTTCTTTTGAGTACTGTTGGAATGAAAGATGCATCTCCTTCCCTTCACTTTCAGTCTGGATGTATCCTTAGGATGCATCAAAATGGGTCAAAATGGGTCTTTTGTAGACAACATATGGATGGGTCTTGTCATTTTATTCAATTTGCAACCCATTGCTGTTTTATTGGTGCATTTAGGCCATTCACATTGAGAGTGATTATTGAGAGATATGATTTTATTGACATCCTGTAACCTGTGAAGTTTTTGTTTCTATAGATTGTCTGTATAAATTTATGTTCAATAATATTCTTTTTCTTTCTCTTTTATAGAAACCCCCTTAATATTTCTTATAGTGCCAGCTTGGTGGTCACACATTCTTTTAAACCTTGCTGGTCTTGGAAGCTCTTTATTTCTCCATCCATTTTGAATGTCAATCTTTTTTTGTAAGTATTCTTGGCTGCATGTTCTTCTCATTTCATGCCCAGAATATGTCTTTCCAACCCTGTATGGCTTGCCAGGTTTCTGTGGACTTATCTGATGCTATTCTGATGGGCTTTCCACTGTTTGTAAGGAATCTCTTCCCCCTACCTTCTTTCAAGAGCTCCCTTTTGAAATTATGATTCATAATTTTTACAATGAGGTGTCTCTAGGTCTTTCTAGATTCTATGATCTTGTGTGGGAGCCCTTTCTGCCTCTAGTACATGAACGCTGGTTCCATTCACCATATTGGGAAATTTTTCATGGAGAATTTGTTCAACTATATCTTCTTGTCTTCTTTCTTTCTCCTCTCCCTCAGGAATTCCAATAATTCTGACATTGGAACATTTCATGGCATCATTTATTTCCCTAATTCTGTTTCCATGGCTTCTAAGCTGTTTTTACAGGCTTACTACTGATCCTTTTTCTCTATCTGTTTGTCCTCTAGATCACTAATTCTATCTTCTGCCTCAGTTACCCTAGCTTTTAGAGAATTTAGATTAGATTGGAACTCATTGAGAATATTGTGAACATCATCCCTGGGGACTTTCACTTCTGCCCTAATCAATTCCATTTTCTCATTAAAGGCTTTCTGCAACCCAGCCATTGATTGGATAATTGTTAGCCTGAATTCACTTTCCAACATACTGTTTATGTCCATGTGCAATAGCTCTGATGGAGAGGGTACAGTCTCTGAATTTTTCCTCTGTTGAGCATTCCTCCTCCTAGTCATTTTGGTGAGAGATGGCTGAAGGGATGTGTAGCTGAATATGTCAACCATGGTGCAGGTAAGGAGCACTGTGGAATGCTTCTGAGCAATTGGGAGTCACTGCCAAAGAGAAAGAAAAAAGAAAAAAAATGAGAGAGAGAGAAAGAGAGAAGAAAAAGAGAGAGAGAGAGAGAAAAGAGAATGTCCAACCCGAATGTGCTCCAAAGGTAATATTTATAAAGTATACAAACAAAAAAACAGAGAAACAAAAATACTGACAAAAGTAAATGACAAGGGAAAAAAAAAAAAAGAACCCATCCAAAATGAACCACAAGTATAAGATTTATATACTACCAGAACAAAAACAAATACACAGAGGGACGCCTGGGTGGCTCAGTTGGTTAAGTGGCTGCCTTCGGCTCAGGTCATGATCCCAGGGTCCTGGGATTGAGTCCCACATTGGACTCCTTGCTCAGTGGGGAGCCTGATTCTCCCTCTACCTCTGCCTGCCACTCTGTCTGCCTGTGCTCCCTCCCACTCTCTCTCTCTGACAAATAAATAAATAAAATCTTAAAAAAAAATACACAGAAACACTGACAGAAGAAAACGATGGGAAGGTGGTTATAAATTCTCAGTGTGTGGGGGGCTTATTATTTTGATTCTTCCTGGATGTATCCTGGTATCTTTGTTAAAGTACTCAACTTTGCTGAGATAAAGGGGATTAAAACTGGTATATACAGGGGAAGCATTGACTGGGGAAAGGGAATTACCTTGAGGCTTATCTCTATATGAATATTAAAAAATAAAGTAAAATAAATTAAATTATTTTAAAATAAGAAAAATAGAAAAGCAAAGTAAAAACACAGGTATATGTATCAAAAGAGTTCAAATTAAAAATTATTGTGGAATTTGTTGTACTGAACCTCTCATTGTGATGATAAATAGGTTAAATTATTTTACTTTTAAATTTTATTTTTATTTAAACATATAATGTAACCCCACCACCCTCTCCCAACCCCCCTCCTCCCATCCCCCTCAGTTTGTTTTATGACATTAAGAGTTTCTTTTTGTTTGTCT
>ML101855.1:29749-100410 GCA_003697995.1 Taxidea taxus jeffersonii
AACCCCTCTTCCCCCCACCCCCCTCAGTTTGTTTTATGACATTAAGAATCTCTTTTGGTTTTTCTCCCTCCCGATCCCATCTTGTTTCATTTTTACTTTTCCTACCACCTTAACTCCCACCCCCATTGCATCTCCACTTCCTCATATCAGGGAGATCATGTGATAGTTGTCTTTCTCCAGTTGACTTATTTCGCTAAGCATAATACACTCTAGTTCCATCCATGTTGTCGCAAATGGTAAGATTTCATTTATTTTGTTGGAGACTTTAACACATCCCTCAGTTTGTTTTATGACATTAAGAGTCTCTTTTGGTTTGTCTCCCTCCCAATCCCATCTTGCTTCATTTTTTCTTTCCCTACCCCCTTAACCCCCACCCCCATTGCATCTCCACTTTCTCATATCAGGGAGATCATATGATAGTTGTCTTTCTCTGATTGACTTATTTCTCTAAGCATAATACCCTCTAGTTCCATCCATGTCATTGCAAATTGAAAAGAATAAGAATAGTGGGAACGAATTAAAACTAAAACTTGTACCTATGAAGTAGTGTTGGTTGTTCTCTTGGTTTTTGTTTTGTTTTGTTTTGTTTTGTTTTTCCTCTGGCTTACTGGGGGAGATGACTGCCATGTGGTTTTTCAGGCAGTCTTGCTAGAGTTGAGTCCTCCTGTTCCCTATCAAGGGGCCAGGCTCTGAGGAAGCCAGTTTTTCAGGCTTTTGTTCTCTGGAAGATTTGTTTTTTGTTTGTTTGTTTGTCTTCTTTTCTTTTCTTTTCTTTTATCCCCCCCCCCTTTGCAGCTTTTGGAGGTTCTTTGGTTTAGAGGAAAGCAAACTGCACCCAGACCTCCGTCTCAGAGAGAAGCCTCAGTTTGTTCTCCTCTGGGTGCTCCAGAGCACATAAATTCCCCCTCTGCTGCTGGCAGAACACGTACCCAGTAATGGTCTCAGGGATCACAGGAGCTCCCTCTTGTGCCTCAGTGTTACCAAAACCACAAGAAGTACTAGTCCACAGAGCTGGATTCCAACAGCTGCCTCCATGGTGGCTCTCTGGTCAGGTAGACTGCCAGAGATGTCCCAACTAGAGATAGCACAATGAGGTTTTCACACTGCACTGGGCTGTGAGTGTTCAGACTCTCCTGGTCCTAGAGAGCACCAGCTAGTGCTTGCACAGAACTCTCTCAGGGGAGGGTTTGGAGCACAACTCAGACCCCACTTGCACAGTTCACATGCAGAGTGCAAAAAGCTATGGTTCTAGAGAGTGCCAGCTGGCGTCCACACCAAACTGTCTCATGCACGTCGCCAAACAGACACTCTCACACTCACCGGCAGCTCAGGGACCAAGGCCTGGATTCTTCACTGCACTCTCTCTGGCTCAGCACCAGCGGTGGCTGTCCTTGGTCTGTGGGCTTAAGCCCCTGTCCCTAACTGCCCAATTCCACCAATCTCCCCTTAAGATCTTTTGCTCTTTTTGAGAGCTTTCAACCACACTCCAAGTTAATGCTTGTCCCCAATCACAGGACACTCTTGTATTGGAGTATTACTTTCCAATGAGTCACTTCTGATGGCTCCCCCCTTACCCCTTTTACCTTATGATATCATTCTGATGTCCCCACTCTGCTTTACCTGTCCACTGGCATCTTCAGCCTCCGTAGAGATCTAGAAGTTTATAATTCTAATCTCAGGGTGATTTCATGGGTGCTCAGAGTTCTTTGGTAGATAATCAGCTCACTTTAGGGGACCAGTTGAAGCAGCACCTTCTACTTCTCCACCATCTTGTCACCATTGCCCTCTTGTCATGTAACTTTTGTCAGTCTTTTTGTTTATCTGTTTTTGCTTACAAACCTTATAAATCTTACTTTGGGGACTCATTTTGCCTGGGTTTTCCCTCTCTTTCTCTCTTTTTTATTTTTTTTCTTTCCTTTTGGTAGTGACTTTCAATTGATCAAAAACGTTCCAGGGTGAACCTTGCCTGGATCAGCTATCCATCCTCTCAACCACCTCTCACCAAAATGCTGGGGAAAAAATGGAGAGGAATGAGAGAGTGTGCCCTCTCCATCAGAACTATTAGATATGGACATAAACAGCATGTTAAAAAGGGAATTCAGGGTAACAATTATCCATGGAATGGCTAGGTTGGAGATAACCATTAGTGACAACATAAAATCTCTAAGGGCAGAAGTGAGAGCCAACCTGGAAGAAGTTAAAATATATTAATGAGATTCAGTCTATTCCAAATACTTTAACAGCTAAGGTAACAGAGGCAGAAGATAGAATTGGTGATCTAGAGGACAAACTGATAGAGGAAAAAGGGCCAGGAGGAAGCCTGGAACAAACAGCTTAGAAGCCATGAAAACAGAGTTAGGAAAAGAAATGACACCATGAAATGTTCAGTGTCAGAATTATTGGGATCTTGGAGGGTGTGGAGAGAGAGAAGACTAGAAGATATAGTTGAACAAATTATCGATGAAAGTTTTCCCAGTCTGGGAATGGAACCAACATTCTTGTCCTGGGGCAAAATTAACACTGACCAAGATCAATGACCTACAAAGACCTCAAAACACTTCATTGTGAAATTCACAAGTCATAATTCTAGACAAGAGCTTCTGAGGGCAGCTAGGGGGAAGAGATTACTTATGTACAGAGGAAGGTCTATCAGAATAGCATCATACCTGTCCACAGAAACCTGGCAAGCCGGAAAGGACACTTAATGAGAAGAACATGCAGCCAAGAATATTTTATCCAGCAAGGTTGACATTCAAAATGGATGAAGAGATAATGAGCTTCCAAGAGTGGCATGGATTAAAAGAGCATGTGACCGCCAAGCTGGCACTACCAGAAATATTAAGGGGGGTCTATAAAAGAAGAAAGAATCCAAGAGTGTCACAGAACAGAAATTTACAAATACAATCTATAGAAACAAGGACTTCACAGAGAGCATGATTTCAATCAAAACGTATTTTTCCATAATCACTCTCAATGTGAATGGCCTATATGCTCCCATAAAGTGCCAAAGAGTTGCATATTGGATAAAATGACATGACTCATTCATATACTGTCTACAAGAGACAAATTTTTAGTATATGTGCTGCCTAAGCAAGCATATTTTGCTCCAAAACGTTCCAGGGTGAACCTTGCCCAGATCAGCTATACATTCCCTCAACCACCTCTCACCAAAATGCTTATGAGGAGGAACACCTAACAGAGGAAAAAATGAGAGAGTGTGCCCTCTCCATCAGAACTATTGAATATGAACATAAACACATTTTTTGTCCTAAAATACATTTTTAACCTAAAATACATCCAGTAAGAAAGTGAAGGGATGGAGAAGCATCTTTAATTCCAACAGGACTCAAAAGAAAGCTGGGTAGTGATTCTCATATCAGATAAATTAAATTTTAAAATCAAGACTGTAGGAAGAGATACAGATGGGCACTACATCATTCTTAAAGGGTCTAATCACCAAGAAGATCTAACAATTGTAAATATTTATGCCCCCAATAAGGTAGCAGCCAACTACATAAGCCAACTGTTAATCAAAATAAAGAGCCATACTGATATGAATACATTAATAATAGGGGGTCTTAACATGCCATTCTCAGTAATAGACAAATCATGCAAGCAGAAAATCAATAAATAAAAAGAGCTTTGAATTACACATTGGAACAGATGGACCACATAGATATATACAGAAAATTCCACCCTCCAAAAAAATAAAAAAGAAAAAGAAAAAAGAAAAAACAAAACACAAAAAAAACAAAAACAAACAAACAAAAACCTCATTCTTCTCCAGTGCACATGGAACCTTCCCCAAAGGAGACTAATTAGTGGGTCACAAATCAGGGCTTAAGTGATAACAAAAGATTGAGGTTATTCACTGCCTATTCTCCGACCACAAAGCTTTGAAACTGGAACTCAACCAGGAGAAAAAGTTTCGAAGGAATTCAAACACTTGAAAGCTAAAGACCACCCTGCTTAAGAATGTTTGAGCAATTAGGAAATCAGAGAAGAACTTAAACCATTCATGGAAACCAATGAGAATGAAGACACATTGGTCAAAACCTATGTGATATGGCAAAGGAGGTCCTCAGGGGAAATACATAGCCATCCAAGCCTCATTCTAAAAAACTGAAAATTCCTGAATACACCAGCTCTCTTCACACCTTAAAAAACTGGAAAATCAACAAAAAATTAAACCAACCTCAAGCAAAAGAAGGGAAATAATCAAGATTAGAGCAGGATTAATGAGAGAAATTGGAAATACAGTAGAACACAACAAAACCTTCAGCTGGTTTTTTGAAAGAATAAAAAAGATCAAGAAACCACTGTCCAAACTAATCTAAAAGAAAAGAGAGAGGACCCAAATTTATAAAATTATGAATGAAAAGGGAAAGATCATGACTAATATCAAGGAAATATAAACAATCATCAGAAATTATTATCAACAGTTATATGCCAATAAGTTAAGCGACCTAGAAGAAATGGATGTATTCCTGGAAACCTATAAACTTCCAAGAATAAATTGGGAAGAAATTGGCAAACTGTATAAACTAATATCTAGTAACAAGTTTGAAGCAGTGATAACCCCCCCACACACAAACCCTCAAAAGAAGCCCAGGACCTGATGGATTCCCTGGAGAATTCCACCACACATTCAAAGAAGAAATAATATCTCTTTTCCTGAAGATGTTTCAAAAAATAGAAAGAGAAGGAAAAATTACAAATTATTTCTATGAGGCCAACATTACTCTGGACCCATATCAGGCAAAGACCCCATCAAAAAGGAGAAGTTCAGACCAATATCGGTGAAAAGAGAACACATGATCCTCTCAATTGATGCAGAAAAAGCATTTGAGAAGATACAGCATCTGTTCCTAACTAAAACTCTTCAAAGTATAGGACTAGAGGGAACATCTCTGAACTTCATGAAATCCATCTATGAAAAACCCACAGCAAATATCATTCTCAATGCAGAAAAGCTGACAGCCTTCCCTTTGAGACCAGGAACACGACAAGGATGCCCATTCCATCCACTCTTGTTCAACATAGTACTAGAAGACCTAGCAACAGCAGTCAGACAACACAAAGAAATAAAGGTATTCAAATTGGCAATGAAGAAGTCAAACTCTCTATCTTCACAGATGACATGATAATTTATATGGAAAACCCAAAAGACTCCACCCACAAACTACTAGAACATACAGCAATTTAGTATGTTGCAGGATACAAAGTAAATGTACAGAAATCCATTGCTTTCTTATACACTAAAAATGAAAATACAGAAAGGGGCATTAGGGAATTAATTCCATTTACTATAGCACCAAGAACCATAAGATACCTGGGACTAAAACTTACAAAGAGGTAAAGGATCTGTACTTAAGGAACTACAGAACATTCATGAAAGAAAGTGAAGAAGACAGAAAAAGATGGAAAAGCATTCCATGCTCATGGATTGGAAGAAAAAAACATTGTTTAAGTGTCTCTACTGCCCAGAGCAATCTATACTTTCTATGCCATTCCAATCAAAATTATACCAGCATTTTTCAAAGTCCTGGAACAAACAATCCTAAAAGTTTTATGGAACCAGAAGTGGTCCCAAATTAGTATGGAAATGTTGAAAAAGAAAAACAGAACTGGGGGCATCATGTTACCTGATTTCAAGCTTTACTACAAAGCTGTGAACACCGAGACAGCATGGTACTGGCACAAAAACAGACACATAGACCAGTGGGACAGAATAGAGAGCCAAATATAGACCCACAACTCTATGGTCAACTAATCTTTGACAAAGCAGGGGAAAATGTCCAGTGGAAAAAAGACAGTCTCTTCAATAAATGGTGCTGGGAAAATTGGACTATGTATGTATGTATGTATGTATGTATGTATGTACGTATGGACTAGCTATGTATGGAAGAATAAAACTTGACCACTCTCTTACTCCATACACAAAGGTAAACTCGAAATGGATAAAAAAGACTTCAATGTGAGGCAGTAATCTATCAAACCCTAGAAGAGAACATAGGAAGTAACCTCTTCAACATTGGCCACAGCAACATCTTTCAAGACATGTCTCTAAAGGCAAAGGAAACAAAAGCAAAAATGAACTTTTGGAACCTCATCAAGGTCAAAGCCTTCTACACAGCAAAACAAAACAAAACAAAGCAAAACAAAAACAAAACAAAACAAAACTTCAACCAAACAAAGTGACAACCCACAGAGTGAGAGAAGATATTCGCAAATGACACTATAGACAAGGGGTCGGGGGTTGATATCCAAGATCTATAAAGAATTCCTCAAAATCAACACTCAAAACACAGATAATTATATCAAAAAATGGACAGAAGACATGAGCAGACACTTCTCCAAAGAAAACATACACATGTCTAGCAGACACATGAAAAAATGTTCATCATCATTAGTCATCAGGGAGATTAAAATCAAAACCACATTGAGATACCAACTTACACCAGATAGAATGGACAAAATCAAGACAGTAAGCAACGCATGTTGGAGTGGATATGGAGACAGGGGAACCCTTTTACACAAGGTGGGAATGCAAGTTGGCGCAGCCACTTTGCAAAACAGTGTGGAGATTCCTTAAGAAATTAAAAATAGAGCTCCCCTATGACCCTACAATTGTACTACTGGGTATTTACCCCAAAGATACAGATGTAGTGAAAAGAAAGGCCATCTGTATCCCATTGTGCATAGAAGCAATAGCCACAGTCACCAAACTGTGGAAAGAACCAAGATGCCCTTCAACAGACAAATGGAAAAAGAAGATATGGTCCATATATACAATGGGGTATTATGCTTCCATCAGAAAGGATGAATACCCAGGGCGCCTGGGTGGCTCAGGGGGTTAAGCCACTGCCTTCAGCTCAGTTCATAATCTTAGGGTCCTGGGATCGAGTCCCGCATTGGGCTCTCTGCTCAGCAGGGAGCCTGCTTAACTCTCTCTCTCTCTCTCTCTGCTACCTCTGTCTACGTGTGATCTCTCTCTGTCAAATAAATAAATAAAATCTTAAAAAAAAAAAGAACAGAATGGATGAATACCCAACTTTTGTATCAACATGGATGGGACTAGAAGAAATTATGCTGAGTGAAATAAGTGAATCAGAGAGAGTCAATTATCATATGGTTTTACTTACTTGTGGAGCATAAGGAATAAAGGGGAGAGGAATCATGAGAAACAGTGGACTCTGAGAAAGAAACTGAAGGTTTTGGAGGGGATGAATGTGGGGGTTTGGGAGAGCCTGGTGGTGGGTATGAAGGAGGGCATGTATTGCATGGAGCACTGGGTGTGGGGCATAAGCAATGAATCTTGGAACACTAAAAAAGTAAAATTAAATTAAAAAATGCTACATTTCAAAATTTCAAAGAAAGTAAAACATGCATATGAAGATGAAATTGAAGAGTGAAAGTAGGACATATATATAAAGTAAAGTTGAAGAGAGTGGACAAGGGTGAAAATGAAGCATATATATACATATATATGTATGTGCATATATATAATGCAGATGTTGAAACAACTATGCATATGTTTTAAACAACTATGAAATATAAGTTGGTATAATAAGCATCTAATTCAGATGAGAAAAATGTAAAAGTAAAAAAAAAAAAGAGAGAGAAACATAATAAAAAAAAAAAGAATAGGAGAATTTTATCTGAAAAATAAAGGAGTCATGAGGCAACAACTGGAGTTCAGTATGGTATTTTCCTCTGATGTCGAAGTTCTATAGTCTTATGGAATCCATAGTTTTGTCATCCACCCGTTCTTCCAGACAGTCTTCTGGAGGAGAGACCTGCCATGCTGTTTCTCAGGTATTCCTACTTGGACAGAGTTTCCCCATCCTCTGTCAAGGGGAAAGGCTCAGTGTAAACTCCTCCTCTGTGTGTCTCCCCCCCCCCCCCCCCCCCCCCGAGCACTTTCTTTCCCCTTCCGAGGATCAGAGCAAAAATGGCCATAGTCAATACTCTGACACAGAGCAGAAAGTATGCAGTCTGCCCTCTTTAATAAACCGTCAGAGACAATCACTCTCCACTTCTGTACGTGCCAAAACCCATAGGCCCCTGCAGTACACAGTACTTTCTCATAAGCAGTCCCAGGGATCTCTGAGTGCCACTGCCCTTTCTGTCTCTAAAACCATGAGCAGCCATGGGCTCCCACGTGCCCCCTATGCTCCTGGATCATGTCTGATGCTGCCTTAATGTCCTTTCATGGCCACTACTGTCCTACAAGTTTTACCCAGCTGCAGACACAGGTTCCATTCTTTTTCAGGCTGCTCAGGAAAAGGACAATTAGTGACGATCCTGCCTCATGGTTTACCATGACTCAAGCTAAGTCCCCTCCTGGGCTCGCTGACCTCATTGTGCTTCTTCCCCACTCTACTTCTCAGGCATTCTACTGTTTCAGGCACCCCTGGTAGTTCTGTGACTCCTCAGATCCTGAGACCACAATGCCGTACCTAGAATTCTGCCTTTTCCTTTCCAAACCTCCTTAAGAGAGGGATATTTCTTCCTAGAGAAGATTTCTAAGGGTTCTGATTTTGTGCTCTAGTGTTATATTACTTTCAAGAACCAGCATATGAGGGCTCCCCCATCTTCTGTTTATTTTCCAATATCTCCCTGCAGATTCATGACTCTGCACATCCTACTTTGCAAAAAGCAGTAGTAGAGATATCTACAAGCTTTACTGCTTGTAGAGATCTAGATATATATTCTTATATGGGCTCCCAGCTTCCTCAGGCTCTTTTTGTGGGTGATCAGAATGGTTTGTTAGATATCCAGCTAAATTCAGGGGACCAGTTGAAATGGGGTCCCTAACTCTTCTACCATCTTGCCCCCTTAACTTTGATAAGTTCTTTATACATTTTGAGTAGTAAATACTTATCATAACTGTCATTTGAAAATATCTACTCCTATTCTGTACACTGCCTTTTAGATTTTCCAATCGTTTCCCTTGATGTCCAGTAGCTTTATATTTAATGAAAACATAATAGTTTGTTTTGCTTTTGTTTCCCTTCTGCCAGGAGACATATCTAGTAAGAAGTTGTTATGGACAAGGTCAAAGACATTATGCCTGTGTTCTCCTCTGGATTTTAATGGCCTCCTGTCTCATATTTATGTCTTTCAACCATTTTTAATTAAATTTTGTGTGTGATGTAAGAAATAAGTCCAGTCTCATTCTTTTGCAGGTTTTATCCAGTTTTCTCAATACCATTTGTTAAAGAGATTGTCTTTTTCCCACTGAATAATCTTTTCTGCTTTATTGAAGATTAAATGACTATATAGCTGTGGGTTCATTTCTGGGTTTTCTACTCTGTGCTATTTAACTTCTATTTTTATGCCAGTATCATACCGTCTTGATCTCTACACCTTTGTAATATAACTTGAAATATGGAATTAGGATGCCTTTAGCTCTGTTTTTTTTTTTCTTTTTTTCTTTTTAAATATTTTTTGTATTTATTTGACAGAGAAAGAGAGATCACAAGTAGACAGAAAGACAGACAGGGGTGGGGGAAGCAGGCTCCCTGCTGAGCAGAGAGACCAATGCAGGGCTTGATCCCAGGACCCTGATATCATGACCAGGGCCAAAAGCAGAGGCTTAACCCACTGAGCCACCCAGATGACCCTGTTTTGTTTTGTTTTGCTTTGCTGTTTCAAGATGGTTTTGTGTATTCAGGGTCTTTTGTGTTTCCATATATATATTTTGATAGTTTGTTCAAGCTCTGTGAAAAATGGTACTCTGAAAAATGGTTGGTACTCAAAAAGAACAAAGGGCCTTAAGGGGTGAGTGGTTTAACCAGGCAGCTACAGGCATGGACCTAAACCCATAGTCTGAGGGTGGTCACAGCCAGCACCCACCCATGCTTGAAAGAGCATGGCAGGGGCTCCTGTCAGTAGTCCTTTAGCTCATGGCTTTCTGCTTCTTGCACCATTGCTTGGGCTGTGCGTGCACCTTTCCATGCCTGAGAAAGCCCCACACGGGCTCCTGCCCAAAGTCCCTGGGGTCACAGCCTTCCCAGACCTTCACCACTGCCTTCTACAACCTGAATCACAACAGGGTCTGAAAGAATGGGTATGGGCATGGTCTCCAGACAGAAGTCCTGGCATCAGCAGCCACTGGAAATGGGAGACCAATATTGCTCCTGGTTTTAGTGCATAGGGGTGCAGAGACAAGCGGGGGCATTGGGCAAACACGGAGATGGTGGCTGGGAGTGCACACTGACTGTGGGAGGTTTTGGTGTTCAGCAGAGTTTGCAGAGGTTTAGTTTGTGTGTCTGGACCATCCAGAGGGGAGCAGACGAAGGCTTTTCTCTGAGGTGGAGGTCTGGGTGCAGGCAGTTTACTTTACACTAACCCTCCAAAAAGCCACAAAAGCTGCCAAAGAACAAAAAACTTCAGAAAACAAAAGCATGCAAAACCAGTTTCCAAAGAGTCCAGCCCCTTGAAAATAGGCAAGGTGACTCAACCCAGGTAAGACTGACTGAAAAATAATGTGGCAGGCCCCTCCCACAGAAGACAAGCCAAAAGAACAAGAGAACAATAACCACAAGGTCCCCATTAAACTGTAAACCCCAGTTTCAGGATAAAACAACATATTAAGGTCCAGGAATTGCCCCCAAACCTGTATGTTTCATAGATGCAACTTTCTTTTAATTTATTCTCACAATTCCCCTTCTTGTTTTTAACCTATTTAGAGTTACAAATAGATGTTCAGTACAACATATTCCATAATAAATTTTTAACTTGAACATTTTTCATACATATACCTGTGTTTTTTTTTCTTTCTTTCTTCTTTTAATATATATAGATCTAAACTTCAAGGTAATCTTTTTCCCTATTCAATAATATCCCTAAATATAAACCAGTTTTAATTTCCCTGTATCTCTGGAAAGTTGAGTTCTTTAACAAAAATAAAAAGATATACCCAGGAATAACTGAAATAACCTTCCTCACCCACAGCAAGGGTTTATAACCACCCTTGCATCTTATTCTTTAGCAGTGTTTCTGCGGTTTTTTTGTTTTGTTTTGTTTTTGTTTTTGTTTTTGTTTTTTTGTAGTATATAAATCTTACTCTTGGGATTCACGTTGGCTGGGTTTTTCTTTTTTCTTTTCTCTTACTTTTGTTAGTCTTTTTGTTAGATCTTTGTCTATGTACCTTATAAATCTTACTTTGAGGACTGAATTTGGCTGTTTTTTTTTTTTTCCTTTTCTCTCTCTCTCTTTCTCTCTTTTCCTTTCTCTTTCTTTTTCGTGGTGACTTCCAATTGACTCATAACTTCCCAAGGTGCACCTTGACTGGATCATGTGTGATATATTGAGCTACACATCCCCTGAACCACATCTCACCAAAATGACTAGGAAGAGGAAAAAAACAGGAAAAATGCAGAGACTGTGACCTCTGCCACAGAAGTATTGTATATGTACATAAATAATATGTCAGAAATGGAATTCAGGGCCACAGTTATCCATACAATGACTAGGTTGCATAAGACCATTAGTGGCAACATAGAATCTCTAATGGCAGAAGTGAGGGCTGATCTGGCAGAACTTAAAAATCCCATCAATGAGATTCAACCTAATCTAAATATTCTAACACCTAGGGCAATCGAGTCTGAAGATCAAATTAGTGATCAAGAAAACAAACCCAATAGAGAAGAAGAATCAGGTGAAGGCCTGGAACAAACAGCTTAGAAGCCATGAAAACAGAATTAGGGAAATAAATGACGAGATAAAATGTTCCAATGTCAGAATTATTGGAATCCTTGATGGGGTGGAGAGAGAAAGAGGACTAGAAGATATAGTTGAACAAATCCTAGATGAAACTCCCCAATCTGGGTAATAGAACAAGTGTTTGCATCCTAGAGGCAGAGAGAACACCTCTCCAAGATCAACAAGGGTAGGAAGAACTCCAGGCACATGACTGAAATTCAGGAGTCACAAATTCAGAGAAGTTGTCTTAAGGGCAGCTAGGGGGAAGAGACTCCTTGCATACATAGGAATGACCATCAGAATGACATCAGACATGTCCACAGAAACCTCCAAGCCAAAAAGGGATGGCAAGACATATTCAGGACACTAAATGAGAATAACATGCAGCCAAGAATATTTTATCCTAGTAAGGTTGACATTCAGAATGGATGGAGAGATGAAGAGCTTCCAGGACAAGCAATATTTAAAAGAGTATGTGACCACCAAGCTGACACTACAAGAAATATTAGCGCAGGTTCTATGAAAGAAGAAAGAACCTAAGAGTGATATAGAACAGAAATTTACAAAGACAATCTATAGAAACAAGGACTTCACAGGCAACATTATGTCCATAAAAACTTATATTTAAATAATCATTCTCAATGTGAACAGTCTAAATGCTCCCGTAAAACAGCACAGGGTTACAGACTGGATAAAACAACAGGACTTGTCCATATGCTGTCTACAAAAGCCACATTGGAACTTAAGGATACATTCAGACTGAAAGTGAAGGGATAGAGAAGCATGTTTCATGCCAAAGGGCCTCAAAAGAAAGCTGGGTTAGTGATTCTTACATCAGATAAATTAGTTTTTAAACTAAAGACTGTAATGAGAGATACAGAAGACAGTACATCATTTTTAAAGGCTTTATCCACCAAGAAGATCAAACAATTGTAAATGTTTATGCAGCCAACATGGGAGCAGCCAACTACATAAGTCAACTGTGAAACAGAATAGAGTCATATTGATATGAATACGTTAATTGTAGAGGATCTTAACATGCCATTCTCAGTAATAAAGAGATCATCTAAGTAGAAAATCAACAAGGAAACCAGAGCTTTGAATGACACACTGGACCAGATGAACTTCATAGAAATATATACAATATTCCACCTAAGACAACAGAATACTCATTCTTCTTGAGCACACATGGAACTTTCTCAAAAATAGATCACATCCTGGATCACAAATCAAGACTCCACAATACGAAAATATTGAGATTATACCCTGCATATTCTCAGACCACAATGCTTTGAAACTGGAACTCAACTACAAAAGCTTTGGAAGGAATTCAAACACTTGGAAAATAAAGACAATCCTGCTCAATAATGTTTGTATAAGGGCGCCTGGGTGGCTCAGTTGGTCGAGCATCTCCCTTCAGCTCCAGTAGTAAACATAGGGTCCTGTGATGGAGGCCTGCATCAGGCTCCCTGCTCATCAGGAAGCCTTCTTCTCCCTCTCCCACGCCACCTGTGTTCCATCTCTCACTGTGTCTCTCTCTGTGTCAAAAAAAGAAAAAATAAAAAAGAATATTTTAAAATATTGAACGTTTGTATCAACCAGGGAATCAAAGAATAACTTTGACAATTCATGGAAACCAACGAGAATGAAGACACATTGGTCCAAAACCTATGGGATATAGCAAAGGCAGTTCTAAGGGGAAAAAAATAAGCCATCCAAGCCTCACTCAAAAAAATGGAAAAATCCCGAATACACCAACTCTCTTTATGTCTTAAAGAACTGGAAAATCAACAATAAATTAACCCAACCTCATGCACAAGAGGGGAAATAATCAAGAATAGAGATCAATGAGTTAGAAACTAGAGATACAGTAGAACACATCAATGAAACTAGAAGCTGGTTCTTTGAAAGAATCAATAAGATCAATAAACCATTGGCCAAACTAATCTAAAAGAAAAGAGAGGACCCAAATTAACAAAATTATGAATGAAAGGGGAGATATCACAACCAACACCAAATAAATAGAAAACAATCATCATAAATAATTATCAACAGGGGCACCTGGGTGGCTCAGTGGGTTAAAGCCTCTGCCTTCGGCTCAGGTCATGATCCCAGGGTTCTGGGATAGAGCCCCACGTTTGGCTCTTTGATCCACAGAGAGCCTGCTTCCTCCTCTCTCTCCCTGCCTGCCTCTCTATTTGTGATCTCTGTCTGTCAAATAAATAAATAAAATCTTTTAAAAAATCATTATCAACAGTTATATGCCAATAAGTTAAACAACCTAGAAGAAATGGATGCATTCCTGGAAACCTATAAACTTCCAGGCCTGAAATCGGAAGAATTTGACAACTTGAATAGACCAAACTTTAGCAATGAGATTGAATCAGTGATTTAAAAACTCCCAAGAAACAACAGTCCAGGAGCTGAGGGATTCCCTGGGGGAATTCTACCATTCAAAGAATAAATAATGCCTATTCCCCAGAAG
This sequence comes from Taxidea taxus jeffersonii, assembly GCA_003697995.1. NCBI lineage: Eukaryota > Metazoa > Chordata > Mammalia > Carnivora > Mustelidae > Taxidea > Taxidea taxus. Next base: position 43,947 of record ML101855.1, read on the forward strand.
CTGTTTCAAAAGTAGAAACAGAAGGAAAACTTCCAGACTCTTTCTATGAAGCCAACATTACCCTGATCCCCCCAAACAGGCAAAGACCCTCAAAAGTGGAATTTCAGACCAATATCCCTGATGAACATGAATGCCAAGATTCACAACAACATTCTAGCTTACAGGATCCAGCAATACATTAAAAAAAATATTCAGCATGACCAGGGGTGTTTATCTCTGTGATATAAGGGTGGTTCAACATTAACAAAGCAGTCAATGTGATAGAAAAAAATCAATAAGAGAAGAGAGAACAAACACGTGATCCTCTAAATTGTTGCAGAAAAGGCACGTGACAATAGACAAGATCTGTTCCTGATTAAAGCTCTTCAAAGTATAAGGATAGAAGGAACATTCCTCAATTTCATAAAATCTATCTATAAAAAACCCACAGCAAAATCATTCTCAGTGGGAAAATGCTGACCGCCTTCTCTTTGAGATCAGGAACATAACAAGGATGCATACTCATGCCACTTTTGTTCTACATAGTACTAGAAGTTCTAGTACCCACAATCAAAAAACAAAAAGAAATAATAGGTATTCAAGTTGGTAAAGAGGAAGTCAAACTGTCACTCTTCACCAATGACATATACTTTATATGGAAAACCCAAAAGACTCCACCCGACCAATCCACTAGAACTCATACAGCAATTCAGTAATGTGGCAGAATACAAAATCAATGCACAGAAATCAGTTCTTTTCTTTTATGATAAAAATAAAAATATAGTAAGGGAAATTAGAGAATCAAGCATTTAGTATAGCACCAATTACCATAAGATACCTGGGAATATACCTAACCAAAGTGGTAAAGGATCTGTACTTGAGGAACTACAGAACACTCATGAAAGAAACTGAAGAAGACAGAAAAAGATGGAAAAGCATTCCATGGTCATGGATGAGAAAAAATAAACATTTTTAAAATGTCTATACTGCCCAGAGCAATCTATACTTACAATGTCATCCCAATCAAAATTCCACCAGCATCTTTCAAAGTGATGGAACAAATAATCTTAAAATTTGTATGGAACCAGAAAAGACCCTGAATCACTACAGATATGTTGAAAAAGAGAAACAAAACTGGGGCCATCATGTTGCCTGATTTCAAGCTTTACTACAAAGCTGTGATCACCAAGACAGCATGGTGCTGGCACTAAAATAGACACATAGACCAATGGAACAGAGTACAGAGTCCAGATATGGGCCCTCAACTCTAGGTTCAAAAAATCTTCGACAAAGCAGGGAAACTATCCAGTGGACAAAAGGTAGTCTCCTCCATAAATGGTGCTGGGTAAATTGGACAGCTATGTATAGAAGACTGAATCTCAACCATTCGGTCATGCCATACACAAAGATAAACTAGAAATTGATGAAAGACCTCAACATGAAGCAAGAACCTACCAAAATCCTAGAGGAAAACATAGGCAGTATCCTCCTTGACATTCACAGCAACGTATTTCAAGACATGTCTCAAAAGGCGAAGGAAACAAAAGCAAAAATTAACTTTTGGTACTTCATTAAGTTAAAAAACCTTCTGCACAACAAAGGAAACAGTCAACAAAACAAGAAGGCAACCCATGATATAGGGGAAGATATTCCTAAATGACACTACAAAGAGCTGATACCCAAGATCTCTATAAAACTCCTCAAACTCAACACCCAAAAAAATTGATAATCACATAAAAATGGTTTGAAGGATTGAACAGACATTTCTCCAAAGAAGACATACAAATGGCTAACAGACACATGAGAAACTGTTCATCATTATGAGCCATCAGGGAGATTTAAATCAAAACCACATTGAGATACCATCTTACACCAGTTAGAATGGCTAAAATTAACAAGACACTAAACAACAAGTGTTGGAGATGATGTGGAAAGGGGAACCCTCTTACACTGTTAGTGGGAATGCAAGTTGGTGCAGCCACATTGGAAAAGAGTGGGGAGATTCCTCAAAAAATTAAAAATAGAGCTACCTATGACTCCGAAATTGCACTACTGGGTATTTACCCCAAAGATACAGATGTAGTAAAAACAGGGGCCATATGTACCCCAGTGTTCTTAGCGGCAATGGCGATATTTGAGAAAATGTGTAAACAGACAAGATGTCCTTCAATAAATGAATTGATAAAGAAGAAATGATACCGATATACAATGGAATATTATGTCTTCATCAGAAAGGATGGATACTCAATTTTGTATCGACATGGATGGAACTGGAGGAGATTATGCTGAGTGAAATAAGTCAAGCAGAGGAAGTCAATTATCATATGGTTTCACTTACTTGTGGAGCATAAGGAATAACATGGAGGACATTAGAAAAAGGAAAGGAAAAGTGAATTGAGGGAAACCGGAGGGGGAGATGAACCATGAGAGACTGTGGACTCTGAGAAACAAACTGAAGGTTTTGGAAGAGAAGGGGATGAGGGGATGGGTGAGTCTGGTGGTGGGTATTAAGGAAGGCATGTATTGCATGGAGCACGGGTTGGGGCACATAAACAGTGAATCTTGGAACACTGAAAAGTTTAATTTAAATTAAAAAAAGTAAATGATCTGGAGAAGGAAGAGCAAATAAATCCAGACTTACCCAAAACAAAACACAAAGGACACAAATTAATGAAATTATGAATGAAAGGGGAGATATCACAACACCAAGGAAATATAAAAAATTATTAGAAATTATTATCAGCAATCTCGAGACAAGATGGCTGAGAAGTAAGAGGCACTATTTCAGTCGGCCTCCTAAAGTGAGCTGATTATCTACCAAAGAACTAAGATCACATGAAATCAGCATGACATTAGAATCATACACTTTTGCATCTCTAAGGGGGCCGAAGACCCCAGTGGACAGGTAAAGTGGAGTGGGAACATTGGACTGATACTGGTAGATTTAAAAAAGGGGGGAGGGAGCCACTGGAAAGTAATACCCCAATATGAAAGTGCACTGATTGGGAACCAGCATTAACTTGGAGTGTGGTTGAAATCACTCAAAAAGAGCAAAAGATCTAAGGAGAAATTGGTGGAATTGGGTGGTTAGTGACAGGGACTAAAGCCCAAGGAGCCAGGAGAGCCACTGCTGGTGCAGAACCAGAGAGTGCAGCGAAGAAGCCAGGTCTTAGTCCCTGAGATGCTGGCATGCCTGAGAGCATTTGGGTGGTAACGCCTGTGGGGGAGTCTGGTGTGGACCCCAGCCAGCGCTCTATAGAACCACAGCCTTTTGCACTCTGCACATGCACTGCGCAGTGGGGGTCTGAGTCGCGCTCTATACCCTCCCCTGAGAGAGGTCCATGCAGGCGCTAGCTGATGCTCTCTAGGAAAGGTAGATTTTAAACACTCCCAGCCCCGGCCAGCATGAAAATTTCTGTGTCCTATCTCTGATTGGGACCTCTCCAGTGGTCTGTACCTGCCCAGAAGGCCATGGCTAGTATATCTTGTAGTTTGGGGTAGAAGCAGGAGTTCCTGTGACCCCAGAGACCATGACTGGGGACATGCTCTGCCTGTGGCAGAGGGGGAATTTATGTGCTCTGGAGCACCTAGAGGGGAAAAGACTGAAGCTTCTCTCTGAGATGGAGGTCTGGGTGCAATATGCTTTCCTCTAACCTCCAAAGAACTGCCAAAAGCCACCAAGGGGAGAAGAAACAAACAAACAAAAAACCTCCAGAGAAGAAAAGCTTCCTCAGAGCCCAGCCCCTTGATGGGGGTAGGAGGACTCAGCTCTAGCAAGACTCCCTGAAAATCCATGCAGCAGGCCCCTCCCCCAGAAAGCCAAACAAACAAACAGAAAAAAACAAAAAACAAGACGACAACCACCATTATTTTATAGATACAACTTTTATTTTTAATTCATTCCCACTATTCACGTTCTTTTCATTTATTTTATATAACTTTAATCTATTTAGCATCACAATGTTATGTTCAGTACATCAAATAACATGGTAACTGTTTAACCTGAAGTTCTTTGATACATATACCTGTGTTTTTCTTTTGCTTTTCTATTTTTAATTGTATTTTATTTATTTATTTTTAATGTTCATGCAGAGATAAGCTTCAAAGTAATCCCCTTTCCCCACCAACGCTACCCCTATATATGAAACCAGTTTTAATCCCCCTTTATCTCAGGAAAGCTGAGTCCTTTAACAAAGATATGAAGATACATCCAGGAAGAAACTAAATAATCTTCCTCGCCCACACTGAGAATTTATAATCACATTCTCATATTTTTCTTCTGTCAGTGTTTTTGTGTATTTGTTTTTGTTCTGGTAATATATACCTTATACTTGGGGTTCATTTTGGCTGAGTTCTTTAATTTATTTATTTTTCTTTTTATTTACCCTTGTTGGTCTTTTTGTTTGTCTGTTTTTGGTTGTATATTTTGTAAATCTTACCTTTGGGACCCATTTGGGCTGGGCCTTCTCTCTATATCTTTTTTTCCTGTCTCTCTCTCTCTCACTCTCTCTTTTTTTTTTTTCTTTCTTTCTTTTTGGTGGGGACTCTCGATTGCTCAGAAGTGTTCCAGGGTGCACCTTGCCTGCACGATTTATTTTTTTTTTAATATTCATATAGAGATAAGTTTCTTATTTCTAAAGACTGATACTTTCAGCTACATATCCATTCAGCCATCTCTCACCAAAATAACTAGGAGGAGGAAGACAAAACAGAATAAAAATTCAGAGACCGGGCCCTCTCCATCAGAGCTATTGGATATGGACATAGACAGTGTGTTGTAAAAGGAATTCAGGCTAACAATTATCCAGTCAATAGCTAGGTTGGAGAAAGCGTTTGATGACAAAATGGAATTCATTAAAGGCAGAAGTGAAAGCCACCAGGGATGATGTTAACAACACTATCAAAGAGTTCCAATCTAATCTAAATTCTCTAAAAGCTAAAGTAACTGAGGCAGAAGATAGAATTAGTGATCTAGAGGACAAACAGATAGAGAAAAGGAATCAGGAGGAAGCCTGGACACATAGAAGACAGGAAAACAAAATTAGGGAAATAAATGACATCATGAAATGTTCCAACGTCAGAATTATTGGAATGCCTGAGGGAGAGGAGAAAGAAAGAAGACTAAAGGATATAGTTGAACAAATTATCCATGAAAATTTTCCTAAACTGGTGAATGGAACTAGAAATTCATGTACTAGAAGAAGAAAAGGCTCAGCCCAAGATCATAGAATCTAGAAAAATGTCAAGACACCTCATTGTGAAAAATATGAATTATAATTTCAAACAGGAGCTCTTAAAAGCTGCTAGGGGGAAGAGATTCCTTACGTACAGAGGAAATCCCATTATAATGACCTCAGATGTGTCCAGAGAAACCTGGCAAGCCAGAAAGTGCTGGCAAGATGTATCCAGGGCACTAGATGGGAAGAACATGCAGCCAAGAATACTTTACCCAACAAGACTGACATTCAAAATGGATGGAGAAATAAAGTGCTTCCAAGACCAGCAAGGTTTAAAAAAGTATGTGACCACCAAGCCACAACTTCAAGAAATATTAAGGGGGGTTCTATAAAAGAGGAAAAACCCAAAAATATCATTGAACAGAAATATATGGAAAAAATCTATAGAAACAAAGACTTCACAGATAACATGATGTCGATAAAAACATCTCTCAATAATCACTTTAAACATGAATGGCCTAAAAGCACCCATAAAACGTCACAGGGTTGCAGATTGGATACAACAATAGGACCCATCCATATGTTGTCTACAAGAGACCCATTTGGAACCTAAGGATACACCCAGACTGAAAGTGAAGGGATAGAGAAGCATCTTCCATAACAATGGGCCTCAAAAAAGGCTGGGGTAGCAATTCTCATATCATATAAATTAGATTTTAATCTAAAGACTGTAGTCAGAGATACAGAAGGACACTACATCATTCTTAAAGGGACTATCCACCCAGAAGATCTAACAATTGTAAGCATTTATGCCCCCAATATGGGAGGAGCCAATTACATAAGAAAACTGTTAATCAAGATAAAGAGTCATATTGTTATGTATACATTAAAGTAGGCAGTCTTAACATGCCATTCTCAGTATTGACAGATTATCCAAGTAGAAAATCAGTAAAGAAACAAGAGCATTGAATGACACATTGGACCAGATGGACCTCATAAATATATGCAGAATATTCTACCCTAAAACAACAGAATACTCGTTCTTCTCGAGTGCACATAGAACCTTCTCCAGAATAGACCACATACTGGGTCACAAATCAGGGCTCAACTGATACCAAAAGACTGAAAAAGATCCCTGCATACTCTCAGAACACAATGCTTTGAATCTGGAATTCAACAAGAGAATTTTGGAAGGAACTGAAACACCTGGAAGCTACAGACCACCACCTTTCCTAAGAATGCTTGGATCAACCGGGAAATCTAAGAAGAACTTAAACAATTCATGGAAACCAATGAGAATGAAGATGCTTCGGTCCGAAACCTACAGGATACAGCAAAGGCAGTCCTAAGGGAGAAATACACAGCGATCCAAGGATCCCTCAAAAACATTGAAAAATCCAGAATACACCAGCTGTCTTACACCTTAAAGAACTGGAGAATCAACAATAAATTAAGCCAGCTCCACACAGAAAAAGGGAAATAATCAAGATTAAAGCAGATATCAATGAGATAGAAACTAGAGATATAGCAGAATATATCAATGAAACTAGAAGCTGGTTTTTTGAAAGAATCAATAAGATTAATAAGTCATTGGCCAAACTAATCCAATAGAAAAGAGAGAAGACCCAAATTAATAAAAGTATGAATGAAAATGGAGAGATCACAACTAATCCCAAGGAAATAGAAACAATCATCAGAAGTTATTATCAACAGTTATATGCCAAAAAGTTAAGCAACCTAGATGAAATGGATGCCTTCCTGTAATACTATGAGCTTCCAAAATTGAATCAGGAAGAAATTGACATTCTGAATAGACAAATATCTAGTAATAAGACTTTAGTAGTGATCAAAAATCTCCCCAAAAAGTAAGAGCCCAGGGCCTGATGGATTCCCTGGGGAATTCTACCAAACCTTCAAAGAAGAAATAACACATATTCTCCTGAAGCTGTTTCAAAAAATTGAAGCGGAAGGAACACTTTCAGACTCTTTTATGAAGCCAATATTATCCTGATCCCCAAACCAAGCAAAGACCCCACCAAAAAGGAGTATTTCAGACCAATATATCTGATGAATATGGATGCTAAGATTCTCAACAAGATCCTAGTAAATAGGATCCAACAACACATTAAAATATTATCCACCATGACCAGGTGGGATTCACCCCTGGGTTGCAAGGATGGGTCAACATTCACAAATCAATGTGATAGAACAAGTCAAAAAGAGAAGAGAGAAGAACCACATGGTCCTCTCTATTGATGCAGAAAAAGCCTTTGACAAAATTCAGCATCTGTTCCTGATCAAAACGTTTCAAAGTGTAGGGATTGAGGGAACATTCCTGAACTTCATAAAATATTTATGAAAAACCCACAGCAAATATCATCCTCAATGTGAAAAAATTCACAGCCTTCCCCCTGAAATCAGGAACAGGACAAGGATGCCCATTCTCATCACTCTTTTTCAACATAGTGTTAGAAGTCCTAGTAACAGCAATCAGACAACAAAGAGAAAAAAAGGCATTCAAATTGACAATGAATAAGTCAAACTCTCTCGCTTTGCAGATGACATGATACTTTATATGAGAAACCCAAAAGACTCCACCTCCAAACTACTAGAACTTATATAGCAATTCAGTAATGTGGCAGGATACAAAGTTAATGTACAGAAATCAGTTGCTTACTTATACGCTAATAATGAAAACACAGAAAGGGAAATTAGAGAATAGATTCCATTTACTATAACACCACAAACCATAAGATACCTGGGAATAAATCTAACCAAAGAGGTAAAGGATCTGTACTTGAGGAACTAGAGAACACTCATGAAAGAAATTGAAGACACAAAACGAAGGAAGACCATTCCATGCTCTTGGATCAGAATAAATATTGTTAAAATGTCTATACTGCCTATTGCAATCTATACTTTTAATGCCATTCTGATCAAAATTCCACTGATATTTTTTATTTCTTTTCTTTTAAGATTTTATTTATTTATTTATTTGACAGAGATCCCAAGTAGGCAGAGAGGTAGGTACAGTGGGAGAGAGGAGGAAGCAGGCTCACCAATGAGCAGAGAGCCCGATGGGCTCGATCCCAGGACACTGAGATCATGACCTGAGCTGAAGGCAGAGGCTTTAACCCACTGAGCCACCCACGCGCCCCTCCACTGATATTTTTCAAAATGCTAGAGCAAATAATCCTAAAATTTGTATGGAATCAGAAGAGACCCCGAATTGCTAAGGAAATGTTGATAAAGAAAAACAAAACTGGTGGCATCAAGTTGCCTGGTTTCAAGATTTACTACAAAGCTGTGGTCACCAAGACAGCATGGTACTGGCACAAAAACAGACTCCTAGACCAGTGGAAAAAAGTAGAGAGCCCAGATATGGACCCTCAACTCTATGGTCAAGTAATCTTTGACAAAGCAGGAAAAAATATCCAGTGGATAAAAGTCTCTTCAATCAATGGTGCCATGAAAATTGGACAGCTATGTGTAGAAGAAAGAAACTCGACCATTCTCTTACACCATATGCAAAGATAAACATGTCATGGATTAAAGACTTCAGCGTCCTGAGGCAGGATTCCATCAGAATCATAGAGGAGAACATAGGCAGTAACCTCTTTGATATCAGCCACAGCAACTTCTTTCAATATATGTCTCCAAAGGCAAAGGAAACAAAATTGAAAATGAACTTTGGGGACTTCATCAAGCTCAAAAGCTTCTGCACAGCAAAGGAAACAGTCAACAAAACAAAGAAGCAACCAACAGAATGGGAGGAAATATTCGCAAATGACAATACAGACAAATGGCTGATATCCAGGATTTATAAAGAACTCCTCAAACTCAACACCCAAAAAGAGATAATCATGTCAGAAAATGGGCAGAGGACATGAACAGACACTTCTTCAATGAAGACATTCAAATGGTTAGCAGACACATGAAAAGAATGTTCATCATCACTAGCCATCAGGGAGATTCAAGTCAAAAGCCTATTGAGATACCACGTTACACTAGTTAGAATGGCCAAAATTAACAAAACAGTAAACAACGTGTGTTGGAGAGAATGTGGGAAAAGGGGAACCCTCTTACTCTGTTGATGAGAATGCAAGTTAATGCAGCCCCTTTGCAAAACAGTGTGGAGATTCCTTAAGAAATTAAAAATAGAGCTCCCCTATGACACTGCAATTGCACTACTGAGTATTTACCCTAAAGTTACAGACTTAGTGAAAAGAAGGTCCATCTCTACCCCACTGTTCATAGCAGCAATGGCCACGGTCACCAAACTCTGGAAAGAACCATGATGCCCTTCAACGGATGAATGGATAAGAAGATATGGTCCATATACACTATGGAGTATTATGCCTCCTTCAGAAAAGATGAATACCCAACTTTTATACAACATGGAATGGATTGGAAGAGATTGTGCTGAGTGAAATAAGTCAAGCAGAGAGAGTCAATTATCATATGGTTTCACTTATTTGTGGAGCATAGGAAATAACATGGAAGACATGGGAAGATGGAGAGGAGAAGGGTTTTGGGGGAAATTGGAGTGGGAGATGAACCATGAGAGACTATGGACTCTGAAAATCAATCTGAGGATTTTGTAGGGGTAGGGGTTGGGAGTTTGGGTGAGCCTGGTGGTGAGTATTATGGAGGGCATGTATTGCACGGAACCCTGGTTGTGGTACATAAAAATGAATTCTGGTACACTGAAAGGAATTAAATAAACAAATAAATAAGTAGAAATTATTATCATCTACTACTTTGAAAAAATTAGAAAACCTGAAATAAATGGATGCCTTTCTCGAAATTCATAAAGTACCAAGACAGAAACAATAAGAAATTGACAATATGGAAAGGCCAATAACTAGTAACAAAATTAAAGCAGTAATCACAAGCCTTCCCCAAAACAAGAAACTATGTCCAAATGGCTTCCCATTGGTGTTTGAAGAAACATTTAAAAAATAAATAATACTGATTTTTATGTAGCTATTTTAAAAAATAGTAATGGAAGGAAAACTTCCAGACTTGTTCAATGAGGACAAAATTGTCCTGATCCCAAAATCAGGCAAAGACCCCATCAAAAAGGAAATCTACAGACAAATATCCCTGATGAACATGTATTTCAAAATCCTCAGCAAGTTCCTAGCCAACAGGATCCAACAGTACATTAACAGAATTATCCATCATAACAAGGTGGGATTTATTCACGGGGTGTAAAGATGGTTCAATATTTGCAAGTCAATCAACAGGATAGAGGACACCAATGAAAGAAAAAAGCAGGAAACATATAATCCCTTCAACTGATGCAGAAAAATCATTTGACAGAATCCAGCATCCCTTCCTGAATAAACTCTTCAGAGTGTAGGGATAGAGGGAAAATCCCTCTATTTCATAAAAACCATCTATAAAATGCCACAGAGAATATCAATCTTGGTGGAGAAAATTTGAGAGTTTTTCCTTTAACACGGCAGGGACACCTATTCTTTCCACTATGGTTCAACATAGTATTAGAAGTCTTAGCCTTAGCAATCAGCCAACAACAACAACAACAAAATAATAATAATAATAAAATAAAAGGCATTCAAATTGGTAAAGAAGGAGCCAAACTCTCTCCTCTCAGATGACATAATAGTTTATGTGGAAAACCCAAAAGACTCCACCCCCAAATTACTGGAACTCACACAGCAATTTAGTAATGTGGCAAGATACAAAATCAATGTACAGATCAATTGTTCAACTATACACTAGCAGTGTAACTGTAGTTAGAGAAATTAAGAAATTGATTCCATTAATAATAGAACCAAAAACCATAAGACACATAGGAAAAAAACTAAGTAAAGACATAAATGATCTATACTCTAGAAACAACAGAACAATTTTTAAAGAAAGATGAATACACAAAAACATGGGAAATCACCGCTATTAAAAGAACACTAGCATTTTTCAAGTAACTGGAGCAAAGAATCCCACAATTTTATGGTACCAGAAAAGATGCCCAATTGCCAAGGAATGTTGAAAAAGAAAAAGAAAACTGGGAACATTGCGTTGGCTAACATCATGCAATATTACAAAGCTGTGATCACCAAAACAGCATGGTATTGGCACCAAAGGAAGACACAAAGATCAAGGGATTCTAATAGAGTTTCCAGAAATGGACCCTCAACTCTATGGTCAACTAACTTTCAACAAATCAGGAAAGAATATATAATTTAAAAAGTCCATCCCTTCAATAATCTATGTTGGGAAAATTTGACTGCTATATATAGAAGAATCAAACTCAACCATTCTCTTACACCATATACAAAGATAAGCTCAAAATTGATGAAGGTCCTAATGTGAGATAGGAATCCATTAAAATCCTAAAGGAGAATACAGGAAGAAATCTCTTTAACCTTGGACAAAGCAAATTTTCATGACACATCTCTAAAATCAAAATTTGGAAAAAAAACAAAAATGAACTTCTGGGACCTCATCAAGATAAAAAGTATCTGTATAACAAAGGAAACAGTGAACAAAACAAAGAGGCAACCCACAGAATGGGAGAAGATATTTGCCAATAACACTACAGACAAATGGCTGATATCCAAGATCTATAACGGACTTCTCAAACTCAACACCCAAAAAACAAAGAAACAAGTTAAAAAATGGGCATAAGACATGAAAAGATACTTCTCTAAAGAAGACATACAGATGGCTTACAGACACATAAAAAATGTTCAGGTGCATAAACAATGAATCTTGGAACACTGAAAAAATTAAATTAAATTAAAAAAAGTGTTCCAACATATTTAGCCATCAGGGAAATGCTAATCAAAAACACATTGAGGTAACACCTTATACCAATTCAGAATGGCAGAAATTAACAAGGCACAACAAATATAGGTGAGGATGTGGAGAAAGGGGAACCCTCTTTTATTTTTGGTAGGAATGCAAGCTGGTACATCCACTTTGGAAAACAATATGGAGGGTCCCCCAAAAGTTAAAAATAGAGCTACCTAATGATCCAGCAATTGCACTACTGGATATTTACAACAATGACACAGATATAGTGAAAAAGGGGTACATGTACCCCAGTTTTCATAGCAGCAATGACCATGATAACCAAACTGGAAGGAGGCAAAGTTCCCTTCAACAGACAAAGGGATAAAGATGATGTGGTCCATTTATACAATGGAATGTGACTCATCCATTAGGAAAGATAAATACCCATCATGTGCATTTTCATAGATAAAACTGGAGGGGATTATGCTAAGTGAAATAAGCAAAGCAGAGAAACACAATTATCATATGGTTTCAGTTATATGTGGAACATAAGGAATAGCATGGAGTACATTAGAAGAAGGAAGGGTAAAATGAAGGGGTAGAATTAGGGGGAAAGGAATCATGAGAGATTATGGACTCTGAGAAACAGACTGAGAGTTTCAGAGGGGAAGTCGGTGGGGATTGGAGCAGTCCTGCGATGGGTATTTAGGAGTGCACGTGAAGTAATGAGCACTGGGTGATATATACAAATAATAAATAATTGAACACTACATCAAAAATTAATGGTGTATTGTATGGTGACTCACATAACAAATAATTGATTGATTGATTGATTAAAAGAAAGTTGAAATAAAGAAGACAAAAAAAAGTAAAACATGTGTATTCAAATATAAAAATGGTTTTCTGAGGAGTGTAAGGTGCAAATGGATTAGAAAAAGGAAAAAAGGTTTCATTAATCAAAATTTCAGAAGACTGAATGCAGTTAGTAATCCTCATGAAAGAGTATTTTTCATACAACGTTTCAGTCGCAATAATAGGAAGAGGACTAAAATTAACAGTATAAAAAAGGGAAATCATAACATACGAGATAACTATTTAAAAACTCTAAATTAGTGTAAGATACTAAACTGATACTCTCACAACATTTATACACTGAAAGAGAAGAATCTCAAGGTGAGAGGAAAATTTTTATCCAGCCACAAGAGGCCAGAAAGTCAAATTCAAATCAGGTGTTGTTGCCTTGGAACTTTTGGTTGCGGAAGATTTACCCTTGGCTGAAAATAGATGGGCCTGTAGAGATACCAGGTAGATGTGAGGCCTGGAGGAAAGGGATCAAAGTCCCTCAGTCAGAGGAAGTACTGTGCTACACACAAGAACACAAGCATGTGGACACCAATTTCTCCTTCCACACTGGATGTGCCATTGCCTCTAAAGTCCTCCTTTCTAACACTGTTCTCTTCTTAGAACACTTCCCAAAGGAAGGCAGGAGAAAACAGACATCCCATTTCTCCATCCCAAACCAGTCTCCTCCTTCAAGCCTTTGAGAACAATGGATTTCCTAGCATTGCTACTAAGGAAAACCTGGTCGGACTCAAAGACTTCCCCAAATCCAACATTTAGTCCCACAGGTTGTTAACCTTGGGGCAGTGACACCTGAGAAATTGAAGAAATATAGGCACCATGGGGTTATCCACAGGATCCAGTGCACAGGCAGTAGGAGGAAAATATGGAACTTGCACATGAGAGATGGCTCAAAGGAATAATTTGCCAACTAAACTGGGGGATGGGAGGGGGAGGCCATACAGATGTGGGTGGAAGTGTACATGTTTGTAGAAATGGTGAGTGGACTAAAGTGAGGAAAGGGAAAATTTGTCACCTATCTTCGAATCACACAAAGTGTCAATGCTTTAACAGTTTAGTGGAACTGTCCTTGTGGCCTCCAGAATTTCTTGAGTGTGTCGGGTTGCTCTTCTGTGTGTGGCAATGTGTTTGTCAGTGCCCTGGGCCTCAGCATCCCTGGAGCAGGGATGGATCCTTCCCACAAACCACACCTTCTCTAGATAACCTAATCATCTAGGATAATCGGCCCTAGAATTCTTGGCCAGGTGAGCGAGAGGTCCCATGGGGCCCAGTTCAGAAGGCTTATTCTCCATGAGCTCCACAGAGAGTAGTTTCTGGTAAAGGAGAAGTAAAATGGAGTTATGGTTTAAGGAGGCAGACTCTCTGAAAGGGTGTCCTTCAGAGCAAGAGCCAGTGACCATGCTTCAAGCTGGCATGCACAGGCCTAGACTCTGACAAGTCTTGTCCCTGGACAAAGGGGAAGCTCAGTGTGCTTGTTCCTGAGAACTCCTCTTATCATCCAGCACCAGAGGAATCAGAGAGACAAATCAAATCCAGGTGTGGTTGATTTGGACTCCTCGTGGTCCATGCCTTCCCCTGGACCCAGAACATATGTGCATGTAGACCTAGCATGTGGATGTGAGGCCAGGAGACATGAGTTGAAGGTCCCCAAGGCATTGGGATCACACCCATTAAGGCACCAGGGGGTCAATGCTGAGGGATGCCATGAGAACCCCCTGAGGACTTGGAGTAGCCTGAGGGAAGTGGGACAAGTGGTCCAGTAAGTCTTTGGCCTAGGAATCAAGGAATAGCGGGTTGAAATGGCAAAGAGAGGAAAGAGAGGGCAAGACAGGGACTGAAGAGCAATGTGAGGGGAGCTTAGCAGAGCAGAGCTAAGTGCCTGCCATTCCAGCCAGTCAAGGGGGAATCTCCTCCAGGTCAGGTGTCCACAGTTGCCCTAGGCTTGCACCTAGTTCACAAAGGTATAAAGGTGTGGACAGAGCTGCCCTGAGATTCAGAGCAACAGTACCAGCCTTCCCCAGGGAGATCTGGGTGGGGGAGAAGGGACAAATCTATTCCGAGTGGGCATCTGTGGCAAGAGGAGCCACTGGGACCCCTGTAAGCAGCCCTCACAGAGGATGAGTTTCACACCCTGCTGGCCATGCTCCACGATTCCACTGGACTCAGCACAAGGACCAGGAAGGCCTCATCCTCCCAACACCCCATTCATTCAGACACTGTTCCTGAGATAGAGGTTGAAGAAGGACACTTCCACTTGCCTTTTCCTTCTGCTGAAGCAGAATGTCCCATCTCCAGAAGCTGAGTGTGTAGACCAAGACAGCACGCTACATGTCTTGACTGTAGGAGCCCAGGGACACCAAGCCATTCTGACTGGGAGGGGTCAGAACCGACCAAACAGGAAACGATCCAGGCCCCCATTGCCCAGTGATACTATCCCAGCCAAAGTGCAGAATACCTTGTGGACTTTGCCTGGAATATTTGCCCCCGAGCCTTTCCAGTGGACACAGATTGGCAGCCCCAAGGGCCAAAGCCAATCTCAGAAGGCATTCCAGAAAGGGAAACACTGTAGTTCTTTCCAGAACCTTAACACTTTTTTTTTCCCCCTAACTCTAGTTGGTGTCTATCGGCATACTTCTGTACATACAGCATCCCCTCTCTTCTCAGGAAGAATGCAGACGTTCCTTGTTAGCATCTTGGTGGTCTTCCTTCAGCAGAGTCACCCTCTCCCTTGCAAAAGGGAACTTTGAGAAAATCCATCCTGGATATTCAGGGTCCATGGGACACTCCATTGTTATAATAAACCTATTTTTGCCTCCTCAGTGCGGTGTCATGGTTGTGATTCATTCCATTCCCCATCTGTCCTACCATGCCTGCCCATCTTCAGAGACTGACGATGCTTTCTGGGCTGGGGAGGGACTGTGGAAACTATCAGGATGACCACGTCTAGTTCACAGATTCTGGCACAGACAAGCCAGAGAGGCAGCACTAAGACTTCCCAGCAGTCATCCACCTGCGCCTGGATGGAGGGTGCCTTATGTGTTAGCATTCCTCCAAGGGGTGTAGGTGGAGCCCAAGGGGCAGGTGTTCCATGCACATTGTATCTGACCCCACTCTTCTCAACCAAGGCCAAATTCACACCTAAGGCTGATCATAGAATGCAGGCAATGAACAACTCCCCTCCAACCCCAATTTTGCCCCTGCCCACCCTCCTTGTCTTTCTTTCTCTCTCATTTTCTCTCACATGTGGGCACACACAGATGTCCACACAGTCTCACGATCATGCTTATACTTCTTAGAGTATGGGCACAGAGCCTCTGGGGAAAGGAATGCGGTCAAAACCTTTGGAAGACTAAGGTGGGCATCACCGGGTTATTTCCTTGCATTATTATTCGGCCCTACCTATTTCCCATGTGCCCTGGAAGATGAGAGACTGTGTATTTTATTGAGTGTTTTTTTTAAACTTTATTTTTTTATTTGATAGAGAAAGATCATAAGTAGGCAGAGAGGCAGGCAGAGAGAGAGAAAGAAGCAGGCTCCCTGTCAAGCAGAGAGCCTGATATGGGGCTTGATCCCAGGATGCTGAGATCATGACCTGAGCCGAAGGCAGAGGCTTTATACCACTGAGCCATCCAGGTGCCCCAAAGATTGTGTGTGTGTGTGTGTGTGTGTGTGTGTGTGTGTGTGTGCGTGTGTGTGCATGTGTGTGTGTATGTATATATATATACACACATACGTATATATACATATACGTATATATGTACATATATACATATGTTTAAGGATTTTTATTTATATCATATGTATATATATTATGCATATAATATATATAATATGTGTATATATATTATATATACGATACACATATAATATGTGTATATATTATATATAATACACATATATATTATATGTGTATATACATACACATACATATGCGTATATATATGTACATATATATACATATATTTAAGGATTTTTATTTATTTCACAGAGATAGACATACAAGTAGGCAGAGCAGCAGGCAGAGGGAGAGTGAAAAGCAGGCTTGCCACTGAGCAAGGAGACTGATATGGAGCTCAATCCCAGAACCCTGCGATTATGACCTGAGCTGAAGGCAGATTCTTAACCAATTGAGCCACACAGGCATCCTGGATTTGGTTATTTGAGTCCACACCCAAACCCATGACCAATATGTATGTGTTCCAAGTTGCAAGGAACCAAAGAACTCTGATCTTGGTCACTTCCATCCACCTAGATCTCTATCACTATCCATACATGCTTATCCAAGAATATATCTGTAGCCCCATGTTGATACTTATCTAGTTCCACAGGTGGATCACATATATCTCTCTGTGGATCTAGCTTGTGCTAGAACACCTCCACATCTCCCCTGCCCTAGTGTTTTGTTCTTCAGTTGGCTCTATGGACACATCTACCTGTAGCTTCTGTAGACTGGGTGGGAGGTACTGTCTCTACATCCCCAAACAGAATGGGTTAGGATGTCTGGAATGTGCCTAGCCAAGGTGTCCTCGGGAGAGATGGGTCTTCACTTTTGTATAGAGAAGCCATGTGGAAGAATGCCTCTGTTGTGGCATTGGGAGGACCTAGAGCTCATCTGATAGTGTTTGCAAGGTCTGTGGACTCTTGGAGCTGGCACTTCTTCACACATGATGTGGAGGAAAGAACAGAGCTGCAGCCATATTGAAGTACAGGACCAGCCACATCAGATTCTCAAGTACCAACATGAGCTCTAGAGCCTATCCTGTCCATGAGTGGCCAGTGACATGCATATCAGTGAGCTTTCAAGCCCCTGAGATGTGTGCAACACAGTGCACCAACTATAAAATAGTTTGCCAAAGGACATGTCCATGTGAAAGCTGGGGGAAGTCTGCCTGTTAGCGGGTTGTTACTCGTGGCCTTGGAAGCCAAGGACCCAGGCCTCTGATCTGTGAGGGCATCTTCACACAGCTGTGCCACCCCTGGGATCCCTCAAAATGATCCTCTCGCCTTCCCATCACCCAAGCCTAAGAAGGAGGGGCCAAAAAACAGGATCCATGTGTCTGTGAGACATCATCTCGAGGCTTCAAGACTG
Source organism: Taxidea taxus jeffersonii (assembly GCA_003697995.1). Lineage (NCBI taxonomy): Eukaryota > Metazoa > Chordata > Mammalia > Carnivora > Mustelidae > Taxidea > Taxidea taxus. Next base: position 61,815 of record ML101855.1, read on the forward strand.
CTCCTCGTCTTGTTGAAGGTCAGCTTCAGGCAGTGCCTGGAGACCACCTGCACCGTCAGGAGAGCAAAGTCTGGAAAAGCAACAGAGAACTATGCCAATGGTCAATTGCTCCTATCAGCTACAGTCAGGACTCCGCACTTGACCATTGTGGGGTCTTCACACATTCCTCAAAGCTCTGTGCTTAGGACATGGAGGCCAAAAAGTTCTAGGGAACCTTCTGTGGAGGCCCCCTGCCCATGTTTCTCCTCATGCTGTAAGCCACCTCTTGGACAAGCCTAACCAGGAGAGCCACCAACGACCAGGGGATCCCCTCGAGCATCCAGTAGATGTGATTCCTCTGTTTCTGCAGATGCTGTTTCCTTGACTTAAAACCACTGGTTTCTCTAGGACAGAAACACAAGCACTCACAAGCAAACCCTCTGGCCTGCAGACACACCCAGCTCTTCCGTTAGGAAATGCTCATGTACTGCCGTCAAGTCCTGGGAGGATGACTCCCTTTTCCACCTGTTTCTCCTGGGTTCCACTTGTCTCACGTAGTTAACCTGAAGGAAATTTGGAGCCCTGTGATTCAAAAGGATATGGGAGCACGATTTGGTTCTTGGTGTACCATTTCCTGTTGTACTGCTTGTTGGTTTTTGGTTGATTGGTGATTGCCCTAGCCTCTTTCATAACTGGCCGGCTCTTGGAGTCCACTGAAGTGGTTGACTGATGGCACATTCCTTCTCATCTTCCTTTTAGCCATGGAAGGGACTCTTAAGGGTGGTTAGTTATTTTGTAAACACACACACACACACACACACACACACACACACACACACACAGGCACAGGCACAGGCACAGCAACAGCAGCACAACCATTCCAATACAACAGAAAAAGAGATGCCCAGACGTCCTGCCCAGATGACCAGCCAGTGCTCAGGGACATGAGCTACTCCAGTGGCATGGCTCCCACCAGCACAAAAGGAGTAAATTCCCGAAAAATGCACTGCTCGCTGCTGGTATTCCCCAAAGGCCCCAATTACTTTCCAGCCTTCAGGATAGCAAGAGGGAAAACCCTGCCTGCTGGGACACATGCTGGAATGTTGTGGTCCACAAAGCATTGGGAGAAGGGGATTGAGAGATGCTTGCACATGGCTGCTGTTGGAAGCAAACTGAAGTCAGTGGCCAGGAGTCCCAACAAGAGGCCCTCTTTGGAATCTAGGCAAGCTAGATCTCAGGGAGCAGAGTATGGGTCAAGATTTGGGACCTCCTTTAGGTGTCACTGACAAAAATGGAACTTTCAACTCCAATGCACCAGCATTCAGGATATGCTGTCAGATTTTTCCTGGATGTTTGATAGGAGCAGTGGGATCTTCTTTGTTCCTCCAAAGGTGCTTTCCTCCCTCACTCCCCCAGTGGTTCTCCTCAATTCCCTGGCTTACTGTCACCCCATGGCGTGGGAGAGGTGTGTATCTCCCTAAATCCTGGACTATCACCCGTTCCCAAGGGCAGCTGGCAGGCTGCCTGAGTCCTATTGAGCTGGCTCTCAGGTGGATCCGTGGGTGGCAATGGGACAATCTTTGGCCTGAGAAGAGGCCAACAGTGCAGAAAGTGAAGAGCTGAGCCAGCACCGCCAGTTTGCACTCCTATGAAAGCCTTCCTAATCCAGTGGCCATTTTCCCTGCAACAGGTCGACTCCCGCCAGGATCCAGTCGGAGGCGGATTGTTTTGAGGCCGTGGCAGAAAGAGGCTCTGCAAGCCTTGTTCCAGCAGAACTGGTACCCTGGCACCACCACCAGAGAATGACTGGCCCAAGAGCTAGAAATTCCAGAATCCAGGATCCAGGTAGGCTTGAGCTTCCCTGTTATTCTCCCTGGGCACAAGTTGTGAGAACAATCAGGCTGAAGCCAGTGCAAGTCAATCTCCATGCCCAGCTGGGGAGCTCAGATGCTTTGGCTCCTGTATGTGCATCCCTGGGGAGCCCTTGCCTTTGAAGTCATTCCAATTCATCTGTCTGAGAACACAGGAACTGCTGGAGGGCAAGGCCAGGGGACTCCAACAGGTCAACACATCCAGGCCTACTTCCCCTAGAAATCCTTTGCTCAGAGTGATAGCGTGGCCCACACAAAACACTCTGAGACTTAAGTATTGGGGGAAAAATTAATTGAAGAAATGGAAGTAGACAGATGATAGAGATAGAGATAAAGGATGTAGATTCAAATAGAGATACAGACAGAGATATAAATAGATGACATTCCCCTGTGCTGCCTGACCATCAGTTCTTCTTTCACCACTTAGGTGTGGTTCCAGAACCAGGGCACAAGACAGCAAAGGCAGAGCCAATTGGGATCTGCAAACTCCCAAGAGGAAGGGCCATGATGTGGACAGGAACAGCCTCCACCTTGGACTCCAGGTGACGCCCCAGCATACCAAATGAGTCTCTTCTTGAGCTTCTCCTTCACACAAGTACAGGTCTGCATGGGCTTCTTAAGTGTTTCGCAAGAGGGCTTAGGAAAGGAACCCATGTTACCTAGTTCCAGCTGCCTTTCGTGTTCCCAGCAATCGGCACTGTCCTTACACTGCCTCTTGGTCGGTTGAGTTGACTCTGGGACAGAAAGGCTTTGAATCTTCTTGTCCTGAATGTGCTAGAAAGGTTGGAGTCCTTTTCTTGGTTCACCTCAGAGTCTAGAGGCAAGCGCTGGCTTGTGTGGGTGGTTCCATGCTGACAAAATGGACTCAGGGAAGAAGAAGCAATGACGAAAATCTGAAAGCACAAGAATACACACACACACACAAACACACACACTCACTCACACAGGTGCACACAGACACCAATTTCTCTTTCCACACTGGATGTGACTTTGGCTCCAAAACCCGTCTTTCTAACTCTGTTCTCTTTGTAAAATGTTTCCCAAAGGAAGGTAGGAAAAACGGATATCGATTTCTCCATCCCAAACCAGTCTCCTTCTTCAAGCCTTTGAGAATAACCCATTTCCTAGCATTTCTACCAGAGAACACCTGGCCAGACTCACAGGCCTCCCAGAATCCCGCATTCAGGTACATTTAGCAGAGGGTGCCGGTGAGTTGTTGAAGATGCAGGAAATAGTGGCCCCTGAGACATTGCTGGAGAAACTTGGGCTTGTCGAGGTTATCCAGAGGTGCCAGTGCCTGGGCAGAAGGAGGAAAGCATGGACCTTGCAAGTGAGAGACTGCACGGAAGCAGAATGTTTCAGCCAAAAGGGGGGGGAGCTAGGCGAGGCCATGAAGGTGGCGTGGCAGTGCCCATGTGTGTAGAAATGGTGAGTGGACAAAAGAGGGGAAACAGAAAATTTGCCACCTCCCTTGAGGGGACGCAAAGTGTCAGTGCTCAACAGCTTGGGGGCACTGTCCATGTGGCCACCAGGATTTCCTGAGTGTGAGTGGTGTGCTTTCCTGTGAGTGACCACGTGTGTGTCAGTGTCCTGGGCCTAGCACCCCCGGAGTGGGAATGGATCCTGCCCACAAACCACACCTTTTCTGGATAACCTAATCATCTGGTTTTACCCGCCCTAGGATCCTTGGCCAGGTGGGGGAGAATTCCCATGGGGCCCTGTTGAGAAGGCTTGTTCTCCCTGAGATCCAGAGAGACTGGTTTCTGGTAGAGTACCTGTGAAATAGCTTTATCATCAATGGAAGTAGACTCTATGGAAGGCTCGCCTTTGGGGCAAGAGCTTGTGCCCCTGCTTTAAGTTGGCATGCACTGGCCTGGACTCTGACAAGTCTTGTTGTTGGAAAGAGGGGAAGGTCAATGTGTCCGTTCCTGAGAAACCCTTTCTCACCCAGGCAATGGAGGAGACAGAGAGACATATCAAATGCAGGTACAGTTGATTTAGACTCCTGGCGGTCCATTACTTCCCATGGGCCCAGAGCACATGGGCCTGTAGACATAGTGTGTGGATGTGAGGCTGAGAGGTAGGGGCTGAAGGCTTCCAAAGCAGAGGAGGTGGTTTGCCATCGGGATTGGGAGGTTGTTTGCCATTGGTATCACACCCAATCAGGCACCAGGGGTCAAGTTCTGAGAGATGCCTGGAGGACTTGGTGTAGCCTGGGGAAGGAGGGCAGGGGGTCAGCTAGGTCTTGGTCTCAGGACTCAAGGAATGGCTGGTCAGGAAACTGCAATAGGCAAAGAGAGGGCTAGGCAGGGACCGAAGAGCAATACAGAGGGGAGATCAGCAGAGCAGAGCTGAACGCCTGCTATTCCTTCCAGTCAACGGGGAAATCCCCTGCAGACCAGGTGTCCACAAGTTGCCCTGGACTTGCCCCTTGTTCACAAGGGCCAGGTGAAAGGTGTGAACAGAGCCCCCCTGAGATTCAGAGCAACAGGCCTGGCCTTCTGACCAAGAGATCCCGAGGAGGGGAAAGGGCAAGCCGAGCTGGCATCTGTCACTTCTTCTCATGTCCCCAACCCCTCTTCTCTGTCCAAGGTCTGGTTCCAGAACAGAAGAGCTCAGCACCCAGGTCAGAGCAGAATTGGCCCCGCGAATGACCGGGTGGCAAACCCGGAACCCAGTCCTCAGCTGACTGTCCCGGGGGACCCAGGCCCCCTGCCCCGTGTCCCCTGATGCTCTTAGCATCTGGTTCCTTCAAATCCTCTGAGAAGCATGCAGGCTTCTGCTGCAGTGATCCTTTCTGTTCTCTCCATGGGCTTTGCCCCTCTGGTTGCCTGTGGGGGCCCTGGGAGCCAGGCCCTGTGGGCCATTACAGCCCCACCCACCCAAGCCTGGCAGGGAGGAAACAACCCTCCCACTCCTGAAGCCATGAGGAACCATTCCCTGATAGGACCCATTCTGGGAGAGTGCCTCTCAGCTCCTCACGCCTGTCTTTGCCCCCCACCCAAGGGGAATTCCAGTGGCAACAGGAGCACGCTGGCATGCACCCCTGCTCTTCCAAGGCTATCCCCTACCTCCAGATGCCAATCCTTGCCATCCTGTGCAGGAGGCAGGGCCCTTGGGTAGCCAGTATGCCCCACAGTGGTGGGGCGAGGGGTCCCAGCTCGTCATGGCCACAGGACAGGCTCAGGATGGAGCAGCTGGGCAGCCTGCACCTGCTGAGATCCCTGGCTGGCAGAGGCAGGCAGACCCTATTGGTGGGCTCTCTCGTGCACTGGACCCACAGCTCCCATCTTCTGCAAAAGCCTCAAGTTTCTTAGAGGTAGTTCTATCAATCCCAGAGAGGGAAGAAGACACACAGCCTTTTCCGAGTGGGCATCTGCGGCAAGAGGAGTCTCCAGGACCCCTGGGAGCACCCCTCAGCGAGGACGAATTTCAGGCCCTGCTGGCCATGCTGCATGATTCCTCATGGCTTCAGTCCTAGGACCAGGGAGGCCTTGTCCTCTCCACTCCCCATTCATTCGCACCTCCTTTTCTGAGAGGCAGTCCTAGTGGGACAGCAAGGGCAAGGAACAGGAAGCCATGCTCATGCTCCAGAGGAAGCCTGAGGCCCAAATGAGCATCTGTCGCTTGGAAAGACTGAAGGGTGTTCCTCCCTGCCCTGTGGATGGGGCTCCATTGCATTCTGGACGTTCATCAAGCTCCACAAGGCACCTGAAGGCATCGAGGACCCTGGGCAGCTTTTACCCTCCCCAACACCTGACTGCCCACTGGCAGGACACACACAGGCCCTCCTCCCTGCCATCAGCCTTTCCTCTGGGGCCTGGAAACCCTGGCCCTGGCAACAAACCCAAGCAAGGAAGAGAGGACAAAGAATACTTGCACATGCCTTTTCCTCCTGCCAAAGCAGAACGTCCCATCTGCAGAGGCTGAGTGTGTAGACCAAGACAGCGTGCTGCATGTCTCAATTGGGAGCCCAGGGATGCCAAGCCATCTGGGCTGGGAGGACTCCGAACCAGCCAAACCGGGAACGACCTCAGGCCCCCATCGCCCAGTGATCCTGTCCCAGCCAAAGTCCTGAATGTGCTGTGGACATTGTCTGGCATATTTGCCCTGGAGCCTTTCCAGTGGACACAGATAGGCAGCCCCTGGGACCACAGTCAGTCTCAGAAGGCAAGCCAGAAAGGGGACCCATGTGGTTCTTTCCAAAACTATACCACTTTTTCTGTTTCCTCTCTCTGGTTGGTGTCTATCAGCATGCCTCTCTATGTACAATGTTCCCTTGCTTCTCAGGAAGAAGGATGCCATTCCCTGTCAGGGTCTTGGTGGTCTTCCCTCAGCTGGGTCATCCCTCTCCCTTGCAAAAGGGAACTTTGAGGAAATCCATCCGGGATTTTCAAGGTCCATGGGACTCTCCATTGCTATAATAAACCAATTTTTGCCTCCCCAGTGTGGTGTCTCAGTCGTGATTCACTCCATTCCCCAACCATCCTGTCATGCCTGCCCATCTTTAGAAACTGTCCATGCTTTCTGGGCTGGGGACGGACGGTGGAAGCCATTGGGATGTCCACGTCTAGTTCACAGATTCTGGCAGAGACAAGCCAGAGAGGCGGCACTAGCACTGCCAGCAGTCACCCACCTGCACTTGAGGGAGGGTGCCTTATGTACAAGCATTCCTCCAAGGGATGTAGGTGGAGCCCAAGTGGCAGTCGATCCATGCACATTGCACCTGACCCCACTCTTCTCAGCTGAGTCCAAGGTCACACCTCAGGCTTACCACACAAGGCAGGCAAGGAATACCACTCCCAACCTCACTTTTTGCCACTGCTCTTCCTCCTTGTCTCTCATTCTCTTTCTTCAGAACTCTGTCTCTCTTTTCCTCTCCCTCTATCTCATTTTCTCTCACACATGGTCACACACAGATGTCCACACAGTCTCACGATCATGCTATGCTTCTTAGAGTACAGGCACAGAACCTCTGGGGAAAGGAATGTGGTGAAAACCTTTTGAAGACTGAGGTGGGCATCACCGGGTCATTTCCTTGGGTTATTATTCTGACCCTACCTATTTCCCATGTGCCCTGGGAGAGGAGAGATTGGGGATTTGTTTTTTTACATCCACCCCCAAAACCAAGACCAACACGTATGCATTTCATGTTGCAAGGAAACAAAGAACTCAGATTTTAGTCACTTCCATCCACCTCAATCTATATCACTATCCACACATGCTTATGCATGAGTATTGCTATAGCCCCATGTTGATACTTATTTAGTTCCACAGGTGAATGGCATATATCTCTCTGTGGATATAGCTTGTGGAGGATTTACACATTCCTCAATGCTCTGTGTTTAGGACATGGTGCTCAAAAAGTTCTAGGGAACCCTCTGTGGAGGCCCCTGCCCACGTGTCTCCTCCTGCTGCAAGCCTCCACTCGGACAAGTACAGCCAGGAGAGCCACCAACTACCTGGTTGGGGAGATCCCCTCAAGAATCCAGGACATAGGATTCCTCTGTTTCTACAGATGCTCTTTCCTTGACATAAAGCCACTGGTTTCTCTGGGACAGAAGCACAAGCACTCACAAGCACAAAATCTTACCCAGAGACACACTCACCCCTACCATTAGGAAATGCTCTTGGACTGCCCTCAAGTCCTGGGAGGACGACTCCCTTCAACACCTGTTTCTACTGGGTTCCACTTGTCTCCCTGTAGTTCACGTGACAGAATTTTGTAGGCCTGTGAGCCAAAAGTTAAGGGGAGCATGATTTGGTTCTCTGTGTGCCATTTCCTGTTGGACCACTGGCTGGTTGTTTGGTTTCTTGGTAGTTTGCCTGGCCGCTTTTATAATTGGCCGGCTGTGGGAGTCCACTGAAGTGGTGGACTGATGGCACATTCCATCTCAACTTTCTTTTAACCATTGAAGAACGCTTACAATGTAAGGGGAGTTAGATATTTTGTAAACACACACACACACACACACACAGAGGCACAGCCACTGCACCAGCACCATTTCAAAGCAACCGAAAAACCCCAGCTTTGAAAGAGATGCAACTTGGCACTTCCGGTTTCCATTCTCTATTGAATTGATCTGATTTTCTCCATCTGTGTCCCAGGTTATTGGCACTCTCTTTTCCTACTAGGTCATTAAGGAGGGCTCTCCATCCAGAGCTCAAGTCTCTCTGGACACGCCCCGCCAAGAGCAGTCCAGAATAGGAACACCAGGTGGAGCCAGTGGAAACACAATGCAATGGACTCATCATAGCACAGACTATTTCTCTCTGGGAAACCTAGGGAGGCCTGAATCCATATCAGACTGCAGAGAGCATTGAATCCCTTAGACCAGGACAGGGTAGAATCTCCACTTCCCCAAACATTGCACGTTCACACGTCCCATGCCTTTCCTCCGAGGTTGTTGTTCCCTTGGCCCCACAAGCAGTTAAAACTGTCAAACAATCCATTCCACATACATGGCGATGGCTAGCTCACAAACTCTCTCCTATATGCCTCCTATCTCAGCTGTCTGATCTCAGTCTCCTGCCTGGCTCCACAGAGAAGTGCTCCTTCATGAGCTGCCTGGGAGCTGCCTGTGTGTCTTTGGAAATGGATTCACCAAACGTGGAGGGCACCTAGACATGACAAAAATGTGGGGGACGAGTCCCAATTGGCAGAAGAAGGTGAGTATACCAGGGAATGTACCATATATTTTTTAAAGTAATAGAAAAATTAATAAACACATAAAAACAAAGGGGAGAAAAGGAAAGCTCTCAAATGAAAAATAACCAATGTTCCGATAAATGCAAAGTTCATGTAAACAATGGAAAGAAAGATAGAAATCCATGCAATGCAATAGAAGGAAACTTAATTAGGAGGCTCTACCTGGGTGGGCAAAGGGGACTCGAGTTCCACACCCACATGCCAGAATCTGAAGCAAGGATGGAAAGGCTTTCACCGGGTCCAGCCCTAGAAACAGTCTCCAGAGTCTCCAGAGCACTGTCTGATGTCAGGCCTATCATCCTGGAGAGAATCTTGTGGGAGTGGGAGAGGAACATTCCATGCAGAGGAGGGTGGGGTGGCCACGTCCACTTGCCCAGGTCCAGCCTTCGGCTCAAGTGGTCCCAACATCCTGCCAAACACCTCTTCCCCCAAAGGTTGGCACCACTGAAGGCAGGGCTACCACAGGAAGCTGTCAAAGTGATTGGGGGCGGACCATGCTGGGGTGGGCCATCCTAGGTTTTGATAAATCCCACACTGCTGGGTCCTGTCCAGTCGACCATCTAGAGCTCCGGGACCCGAGGTACTCCAGCGGCATGGCTCCCACCAGCACATCACGGAGTAAGTTCCCCTCAGATTCCCTACTACTGGCTTGGACTACCAAAAGGTCCCATTACTTTCCGGCCTTCAGGATAGTAAGAGGGACCATCCTGCCAGCCGGGACACAGGCTGGAAGGTTGTGATCCACAGAGGATTGGGGAAAGGGGACTGAGAGAGGCTTGCACATGGCTGCCGTCAGAAGCAAAACTGAAGTCAGTGTCCAGAGTCCCAACAAGAGTCCCTCATGGGAAACTAGAACCCATGTTACCTTGTTCCAGCTGCCTTTTGTGTTCCCAGAGATGGACACTGCGCTTATACTGCCTCTTGGTCATTTGTGTTGTTTCTGGGACAGGAAGGCTTTGAATATTCTTGTCCTGAAAGTGCCAGAAAGGAAGGAGTCCTTTTCCTGGAGCACCTCAGACTCTAGAGGCAAGCACTGGCTTGGGTGGGTGGGTACGTGGTGACCTAATGGACTTAGGGAAGGAGAAGCTATGATGAAAACCTAAAAGCAGCTTCCCGGATTTCTGCTTCCCGAGGGTGCAGGTAGGCATGTGTGAGAAGAGGAGGGAAGCGGCAGGCATGTACTTGTTGCAGCTAAAGAGCTGTCATTTTATCACCAGGATTCAGATGAATTGATCCAGTCCTCAGTGGAGGGGCACATCTCGGCTCCCGAAATGCTGCGTGTCCCTCTGGCTGGAACAATACTAGCTTTTCTCAGAGAGGCTGCAATTAACATTTTATTTGTTCTGGCTAGATACAGGCTTTGTCAGGACTGCGGTGTGATGACTGAGGAGTATTAAGAAACCAGTGTTGGAGGAGTCAAGATGGCAAAGAAGTAGCAGGCTGAGATGACATCAGGCATCAGGAAATCAGCTAGATAGCTTATCAAACCATTCCGAACACCTACAAATCCAACAGGAGATTGAAGAGAATAAGAGCAACAATTCGAGAAACAGAAAATTGACCACTTTCTGAAAGGTAGAACCAGCGGAGAAGTGAATCCAACACAATGGGAAGATAGACCATGGGGGGAGTGGCTGGCTCCCAGCAAGCAGCAGAGCAATGGAGCTCAAAATCAGGACTTTTAAAAGTCTGCTCTATGGAGGGACATTGCTCCAGAGTCTAAACTGGGGTGAAGACCTCACAGGGACAGCGTGGCCTCAGGTCCCACGGGGTCACAGAAGGATTGGGGGGGGGTGTCTGAGTGTCACAGAGCTCACAGGTATTAGAGCAGGGAAGCCAGATGTGGAGACAGAGCTGATGAGTTAACTCTCAACTCAGGGTTACCTTGAACCATAATCCATGACACAGGCCGGTGCTCTGTGTGCGGGGTCCCCACAAGATCTGGGGAGACTCCAACCTAGAAGAGCTCAGGGTTGTGCAGGGTTTGGAGACTCCAGGTGGGGCTCTGTGCCAGAGACAGAGATGCTTGGTCACAGGCTGTGTAAGCTTGGAGCACAGCCAGAGGCCAGTGAGACGGGAATGATTGCACGATTTTCTCCAAGTGCGGCTGGAGGCCGGGGGGAACGGAGTGATTAAGCGCTTTTCTCTGAAGGTGCACTGAAGAGTGGGGCCCCAAGCTCTCGGCTTCTCTGTGCTAGAGATTGGGAGGCTGCCATTTTCATTCCTGTCCTCTGGAACTCTACACAAAGTGTTCAGGGAACAGAAGCTCCTGAAAGTGAACCCGTGCAGATAACTTAGCTCGGCCCCTGGTAAGGGTAGTGCAATTTCGCCTGGGCCAGAGACACTTGAAAATCACTACAACAGGCCCCTCCCCCAGAAGATCAAGAAATCTAGACACAACCAAGTTCACTTACCAAGGAGAACAGTGGAATTCCAGAGCAGGAGAAAGCAAAGCATGGAATTCATGGCTTTCTCCCCATGAATCTTTAGTCTTGCTAAGTTAATTGATTTTCCTTAATTTTTTTTCTCTTCTGCTACTTTTTTGAATTTTTACCCTTTCCTCTTTAAACATTTTTTTAACTAGGTTATCTTAATAACTTTCTTAAAAAATCTTTTTTGAGCCTTTTTTATTATAGTCATGTTTTATCCTTCATTGTATCTAACTTTATTCTTTGTATACACATAGGGTTTTTTCTTCTAAAAATTTGGGGTACAACTTCTTCTAATAGATCAAAATACACCCTAAATCTTGCACCAGACTTGATCTAGTCTCCAGCCCAAGCAAGTTTTCTCCACTTTCTTTTTTTTTTATTCTCCCAACAAACTTACATTATCAACTCCTTTGTTAGAAATTTATTTTTTTTCATCTTTATAGTCATATTCCATCCCTTTATTGTGTTTACCCTTATATATGTTTTTCATTCCTTAAAGTCTGGGGAGGTATTTTCTTCTAAGAGACCAAAATACTCCCAGAATTAAGTGGCTGACCCTGTTCTAGTCACCATCTATTCTAATATATATATATATATACATATATATATACACACATATATATCTTTAGATATATATTTAGATATACATACATACATATATATGTATACACATATATATATGATCTAGTCACCATCTAGTCTAATATATATGTATACATATACATATATATATATTTAGATATATATACACATACATATATATGTATACACATATATGTTCTAGTCACCATCTAGTCTAATATATATGTATATAGTATACATATATATACACACATACATATAGTGGGTTCACTCATTTTATTTTGGGAGTATTTTGGTCTCTTATATATATGTATATATACATACATACATACATGCATATATATATATATGCACGTATGTATATATACATATATATACTTTTATATTTTTTTTCTTTATCTGTGTTCTTTTTTAAATGTTTTTTTTTTTCTTTTCTGAGATTCTTTTTACCCCCCACCCACTATTTGGGGTCTCTTCTGATTTGGTTAAAGCACATCTTCCTGCAGTCTCTGCCACCCTGTTAGTGTTACATTCGCTCCTTCACATATTCTTATCTGGACAAAATGACAAGGTGGGAAAACTCACCAAAAGAAAAAGAACAAGAGGCAGTACTGAAGGCTAGGGACCTAATCAATACAGACATTGGTAATATGTCAGATCTAGATTACAGGATGATGATTCTCAAGGCTCTACCTGGGCCCAAAAACGCATAGAAGATATTAGAGAAACCCTGTCTGGAGAAATAAAAGCCCTTCCTTGATAAATGAAAGAACTAAAATCTAACCAAGTTGAAATAAAAAAAGCTATTAATGAGGTGCAATAAAAAATGGAGGCTCTTACTGCTAGGATAAATGAGGCAGAAGAAAGAATTAGTGATATAGAAGACCAAATGACAGAGAATAAAGAAGCTGAGCAAAAGAGAGACAAACAACTACTGGACCACGAGGGGAGAATTCGAGAGATAAGTGATGCCATAAGATGAAACAACATTAGAATAATTGGAATTCCAAAAGAAGAAGAGGGGGGAAGCAGAAGGTATATTGGAAAGAATTATCATAGAGAATTTCCCTAATATGGCAAAGGGAACAAGCATCAGAGTCCAGGAGGTGCAGAGAATGCCCCTCAAAATCAATAGGAATAGGTCCATATCCCGTCATCTAATAGAAAAAATTTACAAGTCTTAATGAAAAAGAGAAAATCCTGAAAGAAGCCCAGAACAAGATGTCTGTAACATGCAATGGTAAAAATATTAGTTTGGCAGAGACCTGGCAGGCCAGAAAGAACTGGCATGATATATTCAGAGCACTAAATGAGAAAAACATGTAGCCAAGAATACTATATCTAGCTAGGTTATCATTGAAAACAGAAGGAGAGATAAAAAGCTTCCAGGACAAACAAAAACTGAAAGAGTTTGTAAAAACCAAAACAGTTCTACAGGAAATATGGAAAGGGATCCTCTAAGCAAAGAGAGACCCTAAAAGTAGTAAATCAGAAAGGAACAGAGACAATATACAGTAACAATCACCTTAAGGCAGTAGAATGGCACTAAATTCATATCTCTCAATAGTTCCCCTGAATGTAAATGGGCTAAATGCCCCAAACACAAGGCACAGGGTTTCAGAATGGATTAAAAAAACAAACAAACAAACAAACAAACAAACAAAAAAAAAAAAACATCAATATGCTGCCTACAAGAAACTCATTTTAGACCTGAAGACACCTCCAGATTGAAAGTGAGGGAGTGGAAAACAATTTACCATGCTAATGGACATCAGAAGAAAGCTATGGTGGCAATCCTTATATCAGATCAATTAGATTTTAAGCCAAAGACTATAATAAGAGATGAGGAAGGACACTATATCATACTCAAAGGGTCTGTCCAACAAGAAGATCTAACAATTTTAAATATCTATGCCCCTAACATGGGAGCAGCCAACTATATAAACCAATTAATAACAAAATCAAAGAAACACATGGACAAGAATACAATAATAGTTGGAGACTTTAACACTCCCCTCCCTGAAATGGACAGATCATCCAAGCAAAAGATCAACAAGGAAATAAAGGTCTTAAATGACACACTGGAGCAGATGGACATCACAGATATATTCAGAACATTTCATCCCAAAGCAACAGAATACACATTCTTCTCTAGTGCCCATGGAACATTCCCCAGAATAGATCACATCCTGGGACATAAATCAGGTCTCAACTGGTATCAAAAGAGTGGGGCCATTCCCTACATATTTTCAGACCACAATGCTCTGAAGCTAGAACTCAATCACAAGAGGAAATTTAGAAAGAGCCCAAATATATGGAGACTCAACAGCATCTTTCTAAAGAATGAATGGGTCAACTAGGAAATTAAAGAAGAATTGAAAAAAAAAAAAACATGGAAACAAATGATAATGAAAACACAATGGTTCAAAATCTGTGGGACACAGATAAGGCAGTCCTGAGAGGAAATTATATAGTGATACAAGCCTTTCTCAAGAAACAAGAAAGGTCTCAAATACACAACCTAACCCTACACCTAAAGGAGTTCGAGAAAGAACAACAAAGAAAGCCTAAACCCAGCAGGAGAAGAGAAATAATAAAGATCAAAGCAGAAATCAATGAAATAGAAACAAACAAACAAACAAACAAACAACCAAAAAAAGAAGCTGGTTCTTTGAAGGAATTATTAAGATTGATAAACCCATTGGGAAAACCTGGGTGGCTCAGTGGGTTAAGAATCTGCCTTTTGCTCAAGTCATGATTTCAGGGTCCTGTGATCGAGCACTGCATCAGTCTCTCTCCTTAGCTGGGAGACACTTTCTCCTCTCTCTCTGCCTGCTTCTGTGCCTAATTTCTGTCTATCGAGTAAACAAATAAATAAATAAATATTTTAAAAAAGATTGATAAGCCCCTGGCCAGACTTATCAAGAAGAAAAGAGAAAGGACCCTTATAAATAAAATAATGAATGAAAGAGGAGAGATCACAACCAACACCAAAGAAATACAAACAATTATAAGAACATATCATGAGGAACTCTACACCAACAAATCTGAAAATCTGGAGGAAATGGATGCTTTCCTAGAGACATACAAACTGCCAAAACTGAACCAGGAAGAAATAGAAAACTAGAATAGACCCATAACCAGTAAGGAGACTAAAACAGTCATCAAAAATCTCCAAACAAACAAAAGCCCAGGGCGAGATGGCTTCCCAGGGGAATTCTACCAAACATTTAAAGAAGAATTAATTCCTATTCTCCTGAAACTGTTCCAAAAAATAGAAATGGGAGGAAAACTTCCAAACTCAGTTTATGAGACCAGCATCACCTTGATCCCAAAACCAGACAAGGATCCCATCAAAAAAGAGAATTACAGACCAATATCCTTGATGATCACAGATGTGAAAATTCTCACCAAAATACTAGCCAATAGGATCCAACAGTACATTAAAAGGATTATTCACCATGACCAAGTGGGATTTATTCCAGTGTTGCAAGGTTTGTTCAACATCTGCAAATCAATCAAGCTGATAATACACATTAACAAAAGAAAGAACAAGAACCATATGATACCCTCAATAGATGCTGAGAAACCATTTGACAAAATGTAGCATTCCTTCCTGATCAAAATTCTTCAAAGTGTAGGGATAGAAGGCACATACCTCAATTTTATCAAAGCCATCTATGAAAAACTCACGGCAAGTATCATTTTCAATGGAGAAAAACTGAGAGCTTTTCCGTTAAGGTCAGGAACACGGCAGGGATGTCCGCTATCACCACTGCTATTCAACATAATACTAGAAGTCCTAGCCTCAGCAATCAGACAACAAAAAGAAATTAAAGGCATCCAAATCAGCAAAGAAGAAGTCAAACTATCGCTCTTTGCAGATGATATGATACTATATGTGGAAAACCCAAAAGGCTCCACTCCAAAACTGCTAGAGCTTGTACAGGAATTCAGTAAAGTGTCAGGATATAAAATCAATGCACAGAAATCAGTGGCATTTCTTTACACCAACAAGACAGAAGAAAGATAAATTAAGGAGTCAATCCCATTTACAATTACACCCAAAACCATAAGATACCTAGGAATAAACCTCACCAAAGAGGCAAAGAATCTATACTCAGAGAACTATAAAATACTCATGAAAGAAATTGAGGAAGACACAAAGAAATGGAAAAACGTTCCATGCTCATGGATTGGAAGGATATATATCGTGAAAATGTCTATGCTACCTAAAGCTATCTACACATTTAATGCAATGCCTATCAAAATCCCATCCAATTTTTTCAAAGAAATGGAACAAATAATCCTAAAATTTATATGGAACCAGAAAAGACCTCGATTAGCCAAAGGAATATTGAAAAGGAAAGCCAAAGTTGGTGGCATCACAATTCCAGACTTCAAGCACTATTACAAAGCTGTCATCATCAAGACAGTATGGTACTGACACAAAAACAGACACATAGATCAATGGAACAGAATAGAGAGCCCAGAAATAGAACCTCAACTCTATGGTCAACTAATCTCCGACAAAGCAGGAAAGAACATCCAATGGAAAAAAGACAGCCTCTTCAACAAATGGTGTTTGGAAAATTGGACAGCAACATGCAGAAAAATGAAATTGGCCAATTTTCTTACACCACACACAAAAATAGACTCAAAATGGATGAAGGACCTCAACGTGAGAAAGGAATTCATCAAAATCCTTGAGGAGAACACAGGCAGCAACCCCTTCGACCTCAGCCACAGCAACTTCTTCATAGGAACAACACCAAAGGCAAGGGAGCAAGGGAAAAAATGAACTATTGGGATTTCATAGAGATCAATAGCTTTTACACAGCAAAGGAAACAGTTAACAAAACCAAAAGACAACTGACAAAATGGGAGAATATATTTGCACACGACATATCAGATAAAGGGCTAGTATCCAAAATCTATAAAGAACTTAGCAAACTCAACACCCATAAAACAAATAATCCAATCAGGAAATGGGCAGAGGTCATGAACAGACATTTTTGCAAAGAAGGCATCCAGATGGCCAACAGACACATGAAAAAGAACTCCACATCACTTGGCATTAGGGAAATACAAATCAAAACCACAATGAGATACCACTTCACACCAGTCAGAATGGCTAAAATTAACAAGTCAGGAAATGACAGATGCTGGTGAGGATTCAGAGAAAGGGGAACCCTCCTCCACTCTTGGTGGGAATGCAAGCTGGTGCAACCACTCTGGAAAACAGCATGGAGGTTCCTCAAAAAATTGAAAATAGAGCTACGTTATGACCCCACAATTGCACTACTGGGTATTTACCCTAAAGATACAAATGTAGTGATCCGAAGGGGCAGGTGCACCCTCATGTTTATAGCATCAATGTCCACAATAGCCAAGTTATGGAAAGAAGCTAGATGTCCATCAACAGATGAATGGATAAAGAAGAAATGGTATATATATATACAATGGAATACTATGCAGCCATCAAAAGAAATGAATCTTGCCATGTGCGATAACATAGTTGGAACTAGAGGGTATTATGCTTAGCAAAATAAATCAATTGGAAAAAGACAACTATTATATGATCTCCCTGATATGAGGAAGTGGAGATGTAACGGGGGTGGGTGTTAAGGGGGTAGGAAAAGAATCAATTGGACAAGATGGGATCGGGAGAGAAACAAAATAAAAGAGACTCTTAATGTCATAAAAAAACTGAGGGGGGTCTGGAGGAGGGGTGTTGGGGAGGGTGTTGGGGTTACATTATATGTTTATATAAAAAATTAATTTAAAAAAAGAAAATCTGAAAGCACAAGAATACACACACTCACTCACTCACAGGTGCACACAGACACCAATTTCTCTTTCCACACTGGATGTGCCTTTGGCTCCAAAGCCTTCTTTCTAACCCTGTTCTCTTTGTATAATGTTTGCCAAAGGAAGGCAGGAGAAAATGGACATCCATTTCTCCATCCCAAACCAGTCTCCTCCTTCAAGCCTTTGAGAAGAACCCATTTCCTAGCATTTCTACTAGAGAACACCTGGCCAGATTTACAGGCCTCCTGGAATCCCGCATTCAAGTACATTTAGCAGAGTGTGCTGGTGAGTTGTACGTGCAGGGCATAGTGGCATCAGAGACATTGCTGGAGGAATGTGGGCTTGTCGGGGTTATCCATGGGTTCCAGTACCTGGGCAATAGGGGGAAATCATGGACCTTGCAAGTGAGAGACTGCACAGAAGCAAAATGTTTTAGCGGAAAGGGGCGTGCAAGCAGAGGTCATGAAGGTGAGGTGGCTGTGCCCATGTGTGTAGAAACGGTGAGTGGACAAAATGGGGAAACGGAAAAGTTGCCACCTCCCTTGAGGTTACTCAAAGTGTCAGTGCTTCAACAGCTTGGGAGCACTGTCCATGTGGTGGCCAGGATTTCCTGAGTGTGATTGGGGTGCTTTCCTGTGAGTGGCCACATGTTTGTCAGTGTCCTGGGCCTCAGCACCTCTGGGGCAGGAATGGATCCTACCCACAAGCCACACCTTTTCTGGATAACCTAATCATCTGGGCCAGGTGGGGGAGACGTCCCTTGGGGCCCAGTTGCAAAGGCTTGTTCTGCCTGAGCTCCAGAGAGACTGTTTCTGGTAGAGTACCTGGGAAACAGCTTTATGGTCTATGGAAGTACCCTCTATGGAAGGCACTCCTTTGGGGCAAGAGCCCGTGCCCCTGCTTAAGATGGCATGCATCGGCGTGGACCCTGATAATCTTGTCACTGGAAACAGGGAAAGTTCAACGTGCTCGTTCCTGAGAAACCCCTTCCCAATGAGCCAATAGAGGAAACAGAGGGATATATCAAAGGCTGTTGTGGTTGGTTTGGACTCCTGGCGGTCCATGACTTCCCCTGGGCCCAAAAGACATGGGCCTGCAGACCTAGGGTGTGGATATGAGGCCGAGAGGCATGAGCTGAAGGCTTCCAAGGCAGAGGAGCTGCTTTGCCATCAGGCTCACACCCAATCAGGCACCAGGGGTCAAGTGCTTAGGGATGCCTGGAGGACATGGAGTAGCCTGGGGAAGGAGGGTAGGGGGTCAGCTAGGTCTTGGTCCCAGGACTCAAGGAATAGCTGGTTAAGAAGATGCAACTAGCAAACAAAGAGAGGGCTAGGCAGGGACTGAAGAGCACTACAGAGAGGAGCTCAGCAGAGCAGAGCTGAACGCCTGCCATTCCTTCCATTCAAGGGGGAAATCCCCTGCAGACCAGGTGTCCACAAGTTGCCCTGGACTTGCCCCTTGCTCAAAAGGGCCAGGTGAAAGGTGTGAACAGAGCCCCCCTGAGATTCAGAGCAACAGGCCTGGCCTTCTGACCAAGAGATCCCGAGGAGGGGAAAGGGCAAGCCGAGCTGGCATCTGTCACTTCTTCTCATGTCCCCAACCCCTCTTCTCTGTCCAAGGTCTGGTTCCAGAACAGAAGAGCTCAGCACCCAGGTCAGAGCAGAATTGGCCCCGCGAATGACCGGGTGGCAAACCCGGAACCCAGTCCTCAGCTGACTGTCCCGGGGGACCCAGGCCCCCTGCCCTTTGTCCCCGGATGCTCTCAGCATCTGGCTCCTTCAAATCCTCTGAGAAGCATGCAGGCTTCTGCTGCAGTGATCCTTTCTGTTCTCTCCATGGGCTTTGCCCCTCTGGTTGCCTGTGGGGGCCCTGGGAGCCAGGCCCTGGGGGCTATTTCAATCCCGCCCACCCAAGCCTGGCAGGGAGGAAACAACCCTCCCACTCTTGAAGCCATGAGGAGCTGTTCCCTGATAGGACCCACTCTAGGAGGGTGCCTTTCTGCTCATCAAGCCTGTTCCCCCCCCCCGACCCAAGGGGAATGCTAGAAGCAACAGGAGTACCCTGGTATGACACCCCTGCTCTTCCAAGGCTATCCCCTGCCTCCAGATGCCAATCCTTGCCAACCTGTGCTGGAGGTATGCCCTTGGGTAGTCACTATGCCCCTCAGTGGTGAGGCGAGGGGTCCCAGCTTGTCGTGGCCACAGGACAGGCTCAGGATGGAGCAGCTGGGCAGCCTGCACCTGCTGAAATCCCTGGCTGGCAGAGGCAGGCAGACCTTACTGCTGGGCTTTCTAGTGCACTGGACCCAGAGCACCCATCTTCTGCAAAAGCCTCAAGTTTCTTAGAAGACCTTCTATCAACCCCAGAGAGGGAGGAAGACACACAGCCTTTTCTGAGTGGGCATCTGCAGCAAGAGGAGCCTCTCGGACCCCTGGACGCACCATTCAGTGAAGTCGAAATTCAGGCCCTGCTGGCCATGCTGCATGACTCCACATGGCCTCAGTCCTAGGGGCAGGGAGGCCTTGTCCTCCCCATTCCCCCTTCATTCGCACCTCCTTTTCTGAGAGGCAGTCCTAATGGGACAGCAAGGACAAGGAACAGGAAGCCATGATCATGCTCCAGAGGAAGCCTGAGGCCCATAGGAGCATCAGTCGCTTGCAAAGACAGAAGGGTGTTCCTCCCTGCCCCGTGGACGGGGCTCCATGGCATTCTGGACATTCATCAATTTCCACCAGGCACCTGAAGGCATCGAGGACCCTGGGCAGCTTTTACCCTCCCCGTCACCTGACTGACCACTGGCAGGACACACTCAGGCCTTCCTCCCTGCCATCACCCTTTCCTCTGTGGCCTGGAAAACCCTGGCCCTGGCAGCAAACCCAAGCAAGGAAGAGAGGAGAAAGAAGAACACCAGCACATGCCTTTTCCTCCTGCTGAAGCAAAATGTCCCATCTGCAGAGGCTGAGTGTGTAGACCAAGGCAGCATGCTACATTTTTCGACTGGGATCCCAGGGACGCCAAGCCATCCTGGCTGGGAGGGCTCTGTACTGGCCAAAGGGGAAACAACCGCAGGCCCCCATCACCCAGTGATCCTGTCCCAGCCAAAGTCCAGAATGTGCTGTGGACTTTGCCTGGCATATTTGCCCCGGAGTCTCTCCCCTGGGCACAGATTGGCAACCCCGGGGGCCACAGTTGGTCTCAGAAGGCAATCCAGAAAGGGGACCAATGAAGTTCTTTCCAAAACCATTGCATATTTTCTTTTTGCCCTCTCTGGTTGGTGTCTATTGGCATGCCTCTCTCTGTACAACGTTCCCTTGGTTCTCAGGAAGAAGGCAGATGTTCCTTGTCATCGTCTTTGTGGTCTCCCTTCAGCCGGGTCACCCCCTCCCTTGCAAAAGGGAACTTTGAGGAAATCCATCCTAGACCTCAAGGTCTATGTGACTCTCTATTGCTATAATAAACCTATTTTTGCCTCCCCACTGTGGTGTCTTGGTTGTGATTCATTCCATTACTCAATCGTCCTGTCATGCGTGCCCATCTTCAGAAGCTGGCGATGCTTTCTGGGCCGGGGAAGGCCTGTGGAAGCCATTGGGATGCCCATGTCTAGTTCACAGCTTCTAGCACAGACAAGCCAGAAAGGCAACACTAACACTGCCAGCAGTCATCCACCTCTGCCTTGAGGGAGAATGTCTTATGTGCAAGCATTCCTCCAAGGGATGTAGGTGGATCCCAAGTGGCAGTCATTCCATGCACATTGTACCTGACACCACTCTTCTCATCTGAGGCCAAATTCACACCTCAGGCTTATCAAAGAAGGCAGGCAATGAATCACCCTCCCAACCTGCTTTTTCCCACTGCCCTCCCTTCTTGTCTTCCTTTCACTTTCTTCCTATTTCTCTCTCTCTTTCCCTCTCCTTCTATCTCATTTTCTCTCACACATGGACACACAGAGATGTCCACATATTCTCACGACCATGCTTATGCTTCTTAGAGTATGGACACAGAACCTCCAGGGAAAAACCTTTTGAAGACTAAGATGGGCATCACCGGGTTTTTTTCCATGGGTTATTATTCTGATTCTACCTATTTCCCACGTGCCCGGGGAAATGAGAGATTATGGATTTGTTTTTTTTCGTCCACCCCCAAACCCAAGACCAACACGTATGTGTTCCAACTTGCAAGGACACAAAGAACTCTGAACTTGGTCACTTCCATCCACCTTGATCTCTATCACTATCCACTCGTGCTTATGCATGAATGTATCTGTAGCCCCATACTGATACTTGTCTAGTTCCACAGGTGGATTGCATATATCTCTCTGGATAAAGTTTGTAGTAGATCGCCTCCACATCTCACCTGTCCTAGTGTTTTGTTCTTCAGTGGGCTTTATGGACACATCTACCTGTAGCGTCTGTAGACTGGGTGGAAGGTATTGTCTCTACATCCCTGAACAGAATGGGTTATGGTGTCTGGAATGTGTCTAGCCAAGGTGTCCTCGGGACAGATGGGGCTTTGGTTTTATCTGGAGAAGCCATGTGGAAGAATGCTTCTCTTGTGGCATTGAGAGCACCTAGGGCTCACCTGATAGTGCTTGCAAGGTCTGTGGATTGTTGGGGTTGGCACTTATGCACACATGATGTGGAGGGAAGAATGGGGCTGCAGCTACACTGAGGTCCACACCAGATTCTCAAGTACAGACATGGGCCCTGGAACCTGCCCAGTCATGGGTGGCCAGTTACATGCATATCAGTGAGCTTTCAAGCCCCTGGCATGTGTGCAATATGGAGTCCCACTCTGGAAGATAGCTTGCCAGAGGATATGTCCATATGGAAGCTGGGGGAAGTCTGCCTGTTAGCGGGTTGTTATTCATAGCCTTGGAGGCCAACTACCCAGGGCATCTGATCTGTGAGGGCATCTTCTCCCAACTGTTTCAGCCCTGGGATACCACAAAGTGATCCTCTCGCCCTCCGATCACCGGCGCCTAAGAATGAGTGGCCAATAACAGGATCCACGTTTCTGCATGACATAGTCTTGGGGCTTCCAGACTGCTCCTCATCTTGTTGAGGGTCAGCCTCTGGAAGTGCCTGGAGACCACCTGCACCATCAGGATAGCAAAGTCTGGAAAAGCAACAGAGAGCCACGCCATTGGTCAACTGCCCCTATAGGCTCCAATCAGGACTCGGAACTTCACCATCGTGGGGGCTTTATGCATTCCTCAAAATTCTGTGTTTAGGACACCGCACTCAAAATTTCCAGGGAACCCTTTGTGGAGGCCCCCTACCCCCATGTCTCCTCATGCTGCAAGCAACCACTTGGGCAAGTCCAGCCAGGAAAGCCACCACCTACCTGGCCAGGGAGATCCCCTCGAGTATCCAGGAGATGCGATTCCTCTCTTTCTGCAGATGCTGTTTCCTTGACCTAAAGCCACTGGTTTCTCTGGGATGGGAGCACAAGCACTCACAAGCACACCCTCTGACCCACAGACACACTCACCCCTACCATTAGGAAATGCTCTTGGACTGCCGTCAAGTCCTGGGAAGATGATTCCCTTCACCACCTGTTTCTACTGGGTTCCACTTGTCTCCCTATAGTTCAGCTGATGGAATTTTGGAGCTCTGTGAGTCAAAAGGTAATGGGAGCATGATTTGATTCTCTGTGTACCATTTCCCATTGCTCCGCTGGTGGGTGGTTTGGTTGCTTGGTCGTTTGCCTGGCCGCTTTCCTAACTGGCCAGCTCTGGGAGTCCCCTGAAGTGGTTGACTGATGGCACATTCCATCTGTTCTTCTTTTTAACCACTTAAGGAACCTCTACAGTGTAAGGGGAGTTAGTTATTTTGTAAACACACACACGCACGCACACACACACACACACACAGGTACAGCAGCAGCACCACCTACATTCCAACACAACCGAAAACCCCAGCTTTGAAGGATGTGCAACTTGGGCCTTCCAGTTTCCATTCTATTTTGAATTCATCTGATTTTCTCCATCTGTTTCCCAGGTTACTGGATCTGTCTTCTCCTCCTAGATCATTAAGTCGGGCTCTCCGTTGAGAGTTCAAGTCTCTCTGGACATGCCCTGCCAAGAGCAGTCCAGAATAGGAACACCAGCTGGAGCCAGTGGAAACCCAAAGTGTTGGACTGATCATAGCACAGACTATTTCTCTCTGGGAAACCTAGGTAGGTCTGAATCATGTTTAACTGTGGATAGCATTGATTCCCTTGCACGAGGACCCAGTAGCATCTCCAATTGCCACGAACACCCACCTTCACATATCCCATGCCTTTCCTTCAAGTCTGTTGTTCCCTTGTCCCCACAAGCAGCTAAGAGTGTCATCCAACCCTTCCCACATACATGGCAATGGCCAGCTTGCAGTTTCCCTCTCATGTGCCTCTTATCTAAGCTGTCAGATTTTGGTCTACTGCCCTGTGGGTGGACACTCCATCTTCTCGGAGTTCCCCTGGCCTCTCCCTACCTCTTTCAGCCTAAAACTCACCCCAGGGCCCTGTTGGCAGAACAGGGTCTCAGGTCAAACCCCTAAAGGAACCAGGCTCCCATGGGATCAGCCTGGAAAATCCTGCCAGAATTTATTGAGGGGTTGACCCATGATGCTTTTCAGATCCCCTGGAGCTTTGAGCAACAGGTCACCTCCCACACTTCCTGTTTCTCACCTGGGAAAGGAAGGCTGGGCTACAGGGCCAAAGGAACCAGGCTCTGTCTGCAGAGAGAAACATCAAGGACACTTTTCAATAGCTTGTGAGTCCAAGATGGTCACTGGTGGAGGAAGCCAGGAGGCCAGGGTTGACAATTTCTAGTTGGCCAGCCGTGCTGCCTAGTAATTGGCCACAGGAACAAGATAACTGGTTGGATATCAGGATGAAATATCAGATGAAAGCTGCCTGTTGATTGGCCATAGAGACAGGGATGGGAATAATCTCCTGGTCATTGGCCAGATAGGGTAGGGTCAGCCACTTGGGGATTGGCCATGGGATTGGTGGGGAGAGACTCTTGGCTGTTGGCCAGGTGCACTGTGGTGACCTTATGTGTCCTGATGTTTTCAGTTACAAAAGCCATGGTTCAGTGCTCCAAAAGGGGGAGAGCCAGTGTGTTCCACCTCTGCTCACATTGTCATGCCACTGGCATTGGCACCTAACTGCATACACAGAAATGACCAACCCTCAACCTCCCTCAGATATCTATGCATGCCAGGCCACCTCCCTTCTCTAAATCCATGGTTTTCAAACCAGACTCCCCTGTTCAAGAAAGGAAAACTTGTGACCTACATGACGAACCACTGACACCTCTGTTTCCCTGCAGATATCCCACACAGCAAAGACCACCTGTCAACCCTACTCTCTGCTCCTCTACATCCACCCACATACATCATGGGAGTCCAGCACCAGGTTTTCCCTTGCTGTTCCCAAATACCTCCTCTGCCTGTGGAACTCAGCATCTCTGTCTGGCCCAGGTGAGCTAGCTAGCTAGAAGCATTAGCCACCAGTCCCCATGCAACCCACCCCATAATGCTTTCCAGAAATGTGACCCAAAAGATGAAGACAGTGCTATGGACTCAGAAACCTCCAACTGCATACTGGCAACCCACCTTGACCACATTCTTGGCTCTCAAGTGGTTTCCCCATTGCCAAATGGGGAAGAACTGGTCCCATAGTCCCTCGACCACAACACATTAAGAGACTCTGTAAGACACATGGAGGGACAGGACACAGAGCAGGAAGAACAACCCAAATCCAGAAACGTGTAGCATCTGTACTGAGACATGAGAAGATTGAAGCTGCTATCCAGACACAAATCCTCCTCTCTAGTAAAGGGCCCAGGTGTGGACTGGTCTATGAGGGTAAAGGCTTTCCCTCTGTTGAAGGCTTACTCTCAAATGTCACTAGTTCATGGCAGGATGCCAAGACCTGGATGGCACTTGTAGACACCCAGAGTGCAGTACACACATTGGGTCACTGGGCCAAAATGCTCGTGGCTCCATGGCCTGCAGGTTTCTGGTCTGGGTCCAACTTCTGTCTGATGTCCTGGTAACATATCACTTGGGGAGCTATTATCATTTGGAGAATTATCTCCCAGGTGAACATAGGATGTCAAGACCAAAGACAAGAGAAAGACCAGCATCTGGGAGAACTGTCCATGGCAATGAAAGCCATAGATGAAACTTTGAAAGGATTAGTTGGCTTTTAACACAAGCAAGAGAAGTAATAAATAACTATCCAAAAAAGAGTTTAATTTAAAGAATTCCCTCACAGTATTTGTGGAAGAACATCAAAATTCCTCATAAAAACATCAAAGAACATCAAATCAGACAATTCTCCTTTATCACTTGGTATAGAAGAAAGGCAAGACTGGAAGACCTTGCCAAAGGACCAGGGTTCCTGGGAAATGGCTCAGCAGGAGGAGGGATCTAGGAGCAAGGGAGGAGACCCAGGCCATGAGTACAGAGGAGTTCTAGGCTGAGCCCCTTCAGCCAGAGGAGAAGGATTCCCTACTGGAAGGGGAGGTGGAAACGCAGGAGTTAGGCGCAGGCTGAGGTCCTTGAATTTCAGAGCTTCTTTGTACAAATTCAGAGCTTCCTGGAAGGTTTTGCCTTTCAGGCCACATTTCAAAGGGGAGAGGTTACCAAACATGCACATCACAGGAGGATACAGAAGGGATGCTGGGTTGGTGTGTGGGTCACCTCCTGGAGTGGGGTGGCATGAGCTTCGGGATGTCTATTAGCTTTAAACAAATAGTTGCACTGCAATGCAAAAGAAGAATTTAGGATGTTAGGGATGAACAGCTCAGGATCATAGTCACCATCGCACCACACTAGTCACTGCATTCTCCATTTGGTGGGCAGGGTCTCCATGGCTCTGAGAATGTGGCAATGAACCATAGGGAGCTGGTAGTCAGCACAAACTGCCCATCCTAGTCAACACTTATAACACACACTGACTCCTCTAGACCTCAAGGCCAGCTGCAGAGGTGGGTGACAGTCTGAAAGAAAGGAAAAGAGAAGCCGAATATCTACACCAAGGTGTTTCTGCATAGACCACTTCTGCCCCAAAAACTCACAGACTGTGGCAAAATGTGGCTCCAAGTTTTGGCGATTTAAAGTTTGTTTGCAACAAGAACATTCACATTCCATTGGCCAAAGCAAGTCACACAGCCAAGCCCATTCATAAAAAATAGTAAATGTGGTCCATGAAGAGGTGAAAAAATGGGGGCAAATAATACAATTAACTTTACTTTCCTTGCCTATAAGCCCCTAAACAGAAGGAGTCTCTTTATTCTTTGTTTCCAGTGCCCAGTACCATGCCTTGAATTAGTTAATGTAGCCAAAAAGCTTGAATAAAGAGTATGACCAACTTTTTTCCTAATATGATTATGGTTCTAATTATTTTAATTTTGGATACAGAAGGATTTACATTTGAATCCAAGCAACCTCGTTTTTAGGTCAGGGTTTTGGCAATAAAATCAGTAACAGTAGAGTTAAGAACAGACAGTATTTCATGAGTATTTACTGTGTGCTAGAAACACTGCTAAGGGGTCAGGTTTCCAATGTCATTTCGATCTTCAAACACATTAATGAGATAGGCACTGCTATCTCCATGCTGTGGATGAGGTGACTGAGAATCAGAGAGTTTCAGGAATGTACTCAAAGTCACACAGCTAAGAGGATATGGAGCTATGATGCCAACTCAGGTGACTAGGCTGTATAGCCTCCTTTTATGCACTGGGCTATAGCACCCCTACCTGCTAATGTAAGTCTAATCAATGTCACTTTCCTCATCTGTAATATAGGGACACACAAGAGCATGATCACTCTGTAGAATTGTTACCAGGTTCACAGAAGACTCCTATATCAATTGGCTGGCACAGTGAAGCATCCACTCTGGGCACTCAGCAACTATTAAAAAATGCTTTTGGGAATTCAAATTACAGATTAGAAGAGTACTTCAGAGTCCTTATTTTTATACCAGAAGAGTTAAGGTAATCTAGTGCCAAGTACAATTCTTGCAATTACTCTTTTATATAACTGACAAGTGTTTACTTAATAAGTAGACACAAATGACTAATTACTGCAGTAGGTTATAATCATCAGGTTAAAAATAAGATTGAAATATGGGACTTGTTGCCAGTTGGGTAATTTGCATTGGTCTCTTTTTTTATTATTTTAATTTGAAACCTGGAAGTGGAGTAAAATTTGACTCCTTAAAATGGGAGAAAAAATCAAGATTTAAATTTGTATTTGTACTGAAAAAGTGATCATAACTAGTAAATCTCAGCCAATCTTATGGTTTAATGAAGAGTTGTTGATATTTTGTAAATGTTAGCAAACTTTCCTGTCAGAAATAATATTGATGAATCCCGTCAGTATTGCTTTGTATCTGAAAAAAAAAATCAAATTGTACTCAGACTTGAATTCTTTCTAAATTTGAAAAAGAAAGTTAAAAAAATGTATCACACTACATACAAAATGCATATTCTGGGGAAAAAATAAAAATAAATGCTAACGTTTGGAAAAGTATGTGTGGAGACCTGCTCTGCTAGATTGGAAACAGGGAGCCATTATGAGGAAAGAAAGTCCTGGGATAACGTGGATTTTATTTTTCTCATGTTGAAATGTAAAAGCATGATATCAGTATGATGACTGATGGATCATTGCTGTAAAGTGTAATTATGGCATATGCAGTACTATCATGTGGCTGAAGAGAAACAGTTACCTAATGTAAATCCTCTGAAAATGTCCACACTGATCATTGATAATAGTGTAGTGTGACTTTTTTATTTTTAATTTATTTTTTTTTGGCGGATTGAAAAACTAAGATAAATCTTACTATCTACAACAAATAGATGAATGGATAAAGAACTGGTGGTATGGGGCACCTGCGTGGCTCAGCAGGTTAAAGCCTCTGCCTTTGGCTCAGGTCATGATCCCAGGGTCCTAGGATCGAGCCCCACATTGGGCTCTCTGCTCCGCAGGGAGCCTGCTTCCTTCTCTCTTCTCTGTCTGACTCTCTGTCTACTTGTGATCTCTGTCTGTCAAATAAATAAATAAAATCTTAAAAAAAGAACTGGTGGTATATATACACAACAGAAAATTACTCAGCCATAAAAAAGGATGAGATCTCGCCATTTTGAACATCATGGATGGACCCAGAGGATATAAACTTACGTGAAATATTTCAGACAAAGAAAGACAAATACCATGGGATTTCACTCCTATGTAAAATCTGAAAAACAAAACAAATGAATAAGCAACCAAATAAAAAGCAGAATCATACCTATAAATACAGGAGAAACAACAACAACAAGAAAACAAAACAAAACAAAAAAACAAAACAAAAAAAAAGAACAAAAAAACCCTGATGATTGCCAGAGGAGGGGAGCATGGGAGAAATGGGTAAGGAGACTGAGAGAAACAGGTTTCCTTTACAGGATGAACATGTCACAGGGCTGAAATGCACATCACAGGGAATATGTTCAATGGTACTGTAATAGTGTCTCTGATGACAGATGGTAGTCACACTTGTGGTCAGCATAGTATAAGGTAAAAACTTGTCCAATCACTAAAATGCCCACTTGATGCTAACATGATATTGTTTGTCAATGATGCTTCTTTTTTTTTTTTTAAACGTGAGTCAGAAAGAATATAAAACAGAATTGGGTTTTCTGAGAGTGACAAAAACCCAAATACAATCCAACTGTAATTAGCCTCACTCAGCCTGTCTAGGCCCACCAGGTAACTCTGACCTCCTGGGAACACCCTGCTCTTCAATTCTATGGTAATTTACTGCTAGTCGCCTTCTTTGCTGATTTCTGCTGCAGCTTCCTTTGCCAGGTTTTCTCTGTGTGCCCCTTTGGTTGGTGTTCAGTCCTAAGCCACATGCTCTTCTTCTCTTCACAGTCCTCAAAGGGAAGGCCCACTATCCCCCTGCCTCAGAGAGCAACTCTCAGTTCCTTACTCTTCTCTCCCCTGAGCTCCAGAGCCTGTGTATCTGCTCTGGGAGGAGACAGCTCACTCTTTCAACAAAAAAAATTAATGGGTGTTTCCTGTGTGCCAGTGGGGAACAAATATGGAAAGTTCCTGAACATATTATTTTTTTAAATTAGTTTCAGGAGTACAAGTTAGTGATCTATCAGTTGCATAGAACACCCAGTGCTCATTCCATCAAGTGCACTCCCTGACACCCATCACCCAGTTACCCCATGTACCCCACTACTTCCCCTACAGCAACCCTTTGTTTGATCCCTACAGTTAAGAGTTTTTGTGCTCTGCCTTCTCTCTGTCTTTGTCTAATTTTATTTTTCTCTTCCCTTCCCCTATGTTCACCGGTTTTGTTTCTTAAGTTCCACCTATGAGTGAAATCTTACGGCATTTGTCTTTCTCTGGTTAATTTCAGTTAGCATAATACTCTCTAGTTCCATCCACATCATTGCAAATGGCAATGTATCATTTTTCTTTGTGGTTGAGTAATATCCCATTGGTATATATAACATACATATAACAAATCTATTTGCACCCTGCTGCTTATAATACTTTGCAATAGCCTCCTCAAGCAAACTCCCTCATCTCCAGTGTATCCTCAGCTATATCACAGCAGATTCAAATCTCCACACCTCCTCCTTCCAAACAATGGTCCCTTTTCTACTTGTAGACTTTCAGCATTTATATTCTTATATCTCTGATGATTTGACATGTAGTTGTAAAAAGGGAGGAGAAAAACTTAACTTCTTCCCCCAGAACTTTCTGGTTGGATGCTGGACACAAAGACTGTGAACCTGGTGACAGGCTGGATTTTGCTGCCCCCCTTCTATGAGAGCTGAATGTCATTTTGGCAAGCAGGTAATGATTTGTGACACAGCTTCATCCTTTTCCAGTGGTATCCATCATTTTCCAATGGTATATATACCATTTTCTACACCTATATTTAATCTCTGATGGATGAGTTGAGAGTAGCATTTGCTCTAGTGCTGTGTTGTCAACTTACACCACAAGTGTGACCTTTCATGAGGTCTAATTGTCCAACTCTTCATTAACATCCATGTCAGAGTTTTAGTGAATTTTGACTCTGAGTGACACATTTAGCTTTGTACTGGTTTAGTCTTTCAGCCTCACTATGAACTTCACTATAAATACATCCTAATAATATTTTTTTCATCTGGAAAAAATTTAACCTGTTTTCTTTAAAAGATGGTTTCCAAGTAGTGATATCAGAATGGTCACTGAGAAAGCCACCAGTCACTGGTCAGCTAAACCTCATGGTTATTGGCCACTCGGATGAAGCCAACCTGAGAGTGTCCTGATGACTGGCCAGGGCATGATGGTGACATCACAAGAAGGCACTGTGATTTCCCAGGGCTGTTATATAAGCATGGCAACAGCCAAGGCTGCACTAAGATAAGAGATGCCCCTTCAGCCACAACTCTTCTTTCTATTCCTCCATTTCTCTGCTCTGTTCTCTGTCCATGCCCATGGCAAGCCCACTCCCCACTCTTCCTGCCCCTGGCCTCTCACCAACACTCTGCACTCCACCTTCATATTTGCACCTACTTTTGTGCCTCTCTGTGGTCCTGAGAGTCCATAAACCCACACCCAGCAACTCCAGGACCCATTTCCCACTGAAGGGATGTCCTGGGTGCTCAGGTAGTATGCATTCCCAGTTGGCACTGGAAGTGGGAAACTGGTAATCAGAGCATAGTGGATTCTCATACAGCTGGGCCACACACCTCTGGGATCACAACAGATCTCCAGCACAGGTAAGCTGAGTCCACAACCTGGGGGAATTACCACATCTTTGGACACAGTGAGAGTCCTTGGAACATAGGTCCTCAGATAACGAGTTGTCTGACCCAGGTCAGGAGGGGACAAACTAATCCCCAAGATACCTGGCTGAACAGGATCCCATAGACCACAAGCCCTAGAACACAACAGAACATAAAGAAATTCAGTCCCCAAAAAGAGCACCCACCAAGAACCCAAAGCCATCTGAACTCATTTGACACTAGGCAATGAGTTATATAGACATGGGGTGGACAAGGAGCCCCCATACCATAAGCTGGCTAGGCCAGTGTGGCACAAGGTAAGTGAGTCCAGAGAACACCAAGCTTGCCAAGTGCCAAGAAGCCATGAGTCCTGCATCCAAGTTCAGCATTGGGAAAAAAGAATCAACTGGACATCAGGCTCACCATGTGGTTTTTGACTTGGAGACCAAGAAAGGAGCTCTGGAATAAGCTAAGCAGATACCTGGACAGAGGGTGCAGCATGTGCCCTTGGACCTGGAGGCCACCAACCCACTTCAGCATGTTGCCAAGAACTTACCTAGACAAACTGATCACTATGTGCCATTGGACATGGAGCCCTGTTCCACCGTTCTGCATTCAGGCAAGAATTTACCTGGATAGTAGCTTCACCTCATAACCTTGGATCTAGAGACCAAAATCTCAGATTTGTGCTAGGCCACCCAGGCACAGAGATAGCAGGCTTACCATGTGCTGTAGAACCTGGAGACCAATAACACATCTCTGTGTTATGCCAAGCAGGGGCCTGGACAAGTGTCTCACAATGTGCCTTTGGAGCTGGAGACCAAACCACAGCTCTGCAGTCAGGATTAGTACTGGGCTAAAAAGCCAGGGGGACAACAGACTGCCCCAAACCTTCTGAGGGTGACTTCCATTTCTGCAGAGAAGTAAACATGGGGGTCACTTCTTACCTGGGATTGAACTTAAGACTGAGGTCCTTGTGGCCTAATTCCTGTGCATAATTCATCTTTTGAGGAGTTCTCAGAAGAAGAAAATGACATCATGCCCTAGAAGATGAAACATACTAGTGGTTTGAAGACTATGCATTAAATTTCAGGCCATGAAATAAAGACAGGGGCTTGCAGGAAATTATAGAAGAGCCCCATGCCCAGAGCACTGTGGAGCCATTGTCTGAGATCCTGCAGTTGAACAATACCCTGGGTTCCACAAACATCAGGCTCCTAGATGGGCTGCTCCATCCTGGAGGGAGAGGTGGAGGCCTGAAAACAAGAAGCCAAGCAGTGTAGTGAGAGGTAGGCTCAGATCCATGAGGTGGAGAGGTTTTTCATTCAAATGAAGGTCTTCCTGATTCTCTTACACCACACACAAAGATAAACTCGAAATAAAAGATCTCAATGTGAGGCAGGAATCCATCAGAATCCTAGAGGAGAACATGAGCAGTAACCTCTTCACCATAGGCCACAGAAACTTCTTTCAAGATATGTCTCCAAAGTCAAAGGAAACAAAAGCGAAAATGAATTTTTAGGATTTCATCAAGATCAAAAGCTTCTGCACAGTAAAGGCAACAGTCAACAAAACAAAGAGGCAACCCATAGAATGAGAAAAGATATTCACAAATGACAGCATAGACAAAGGGCTGATATCCAAGATCTATAAAGAACTCCTCCAACTCAACACACACAAAACAGAATTGTGTCAAAAAATGGGCAGAAGACATATACAGACACTTCTCCAATGAGACATGCAAATGGCTAACAGACACATGAAAAAAACACATTGAGATATTACCTTAAACCAGTTAGAATGGCCAAAATTCACAAGACAGTAACCAATGTTTGTTGGAGAGGATGTGGAGAAAGGGGAAGCTTCTTACACTATTGGTGGGAATGTAAGTTGGTGCAGCCACTTTGGCAAACAGTGTGGAGATTCCTTAAGAAACTAAAAATAGAGCTTCCCCAAGACCCTGCAATTGCACTACAGGGTATTTACCCCAAAGATACAGATGTAGTAAAAAGAATGGCCATCTGTACCCCAATGTTCATAGCATCAATGGCCACAGTCTCCAAACTGTGGAAAGTACCAAGATGCCCTTCAATAGACGAATGAATAAAGAAGATACGGTCCATATATACGATGGAGTATTATGCCTCCATCAGAAAGGATGAATACCCAACTTTTGTATCAAAATGGACAGGAATGGAAGAGATTATGCTGAGTGAAATAAGTCAAGCAGAGAGACTCAATTATCATCTGTTTTTGCTTATTTGTGGAGCATAAGGAATAATGTGGAGGACATGAGGAGATGGAGAGGAGAAGGGAGTTGGGGGAAATTGGAGGGGAGATGAACTATAAGAGACTGTGGACTCTGAGAAACAAACAGAGTTTTGGAGGGGAGATGGGTGTATGGTTGGCTGAGCATGGTGGTGGATATTAAGGAGGGCACATGTTGCATGGATCACTGGATGTGGTGCATAAACGATGAATTCTGGGACACTGAAAAGAAATTTTTAAAAAAGGGAAAAAAATGAAATTCTTCCTGGAAGTTTCTGCCTCCCACGCAGTGCCCAAGGGATGAAGTCTGAGCACCCCCTTCCTGATGACAGAAGAGGAACTTGGGGATGTATGGTCATCACCAGGAGTTGGGGTGTGGTATAAATTTGAATATTATGTTCAAAATACAATTTAAAAAATATCATTTCTGGGGAGAAGTAGCAGGCTGAGACGACATCAGGCAGCAGGAGATCAGCTAGATAGCCTATCAAACCATTCCAAACACCTACGAATCCAACAGGAGATTGAAGAGAAGAAAAACAACAATCCTAGAAACAGAAAATCGACCACTTTCTAAAAGGTAGGACCAGTGGAGAAGTGAATCCAACGGGACAGGAAGATAGACCCCAGGGGGAAGGGCCGGCTCCCGGCAAGCGGCGGAGCAATGGAGCACAAAATCAGGACTTTTAAAAGTCTGCTCCAGGGAGGGACATCACTCCAGAGGCTAAACTGGGGTGAAGACCTCACGGGGACAGCGTGGAGTCAGGTCCCACAGGGTCAGAGAAGGATCGGGGGTATCTGAGTGTCTCAGAGCTCACAGATATAAGAGCAGGGAAACCAGCTGCGGAGACAGAGCCGAGGTTTCCTAGAGCTGTGGTATGTGACATGGGCTGGTGCTCTGTGACACGGGCTGGTGCTCTGTGCGAGGGTCCCCACAAGACCCGGGGAGACTCCAACCCGGGAGAGCTCAGGGATCTACGGGGTTCGGAGACTCCAGGTGGGACTCTGCCAGAGACAGAGACGCTTGGTCACAGGTTGGGTGAGCTGGGAGCGCCCCCAGAAGCCAGTGAGACGGGACTGATTATGCACGATTTTCTCCGAGCGCGGTCTCTGAGCGAGGTCTCCGAGCGAGGTCTCCGAGGTCTCCGAGCGCGGTCTCTGAGCGCGAATGGAGGCTGGGGAGACGGGAGTGATTAAATGCTTTTCTCTGAAGGCACACTGAAGACTGGGGCCCCTAGCTCTCGACTCCTCTGAACCAGAGATTGGGAGGCCGCCATTTTCATTCCTGTCCTCCAGAACTCTACAGAAAGCGTTCAGGGACCAAAAGCTCCCGAAAGTGAACCTGAGAGGATTACTTAGCTCGGTCCCTGGTAAGGGCGGTGCAATTCCGCCTGGGGCAAAGACACTTGAGAATCACTACAACAGGCCCCTCCCCCAGAAGATCAAAGAAATCCAGCCAAGACCAAATTCACTTAACAAGGAGAACAGCTGATTCTTATCTGGACAAAATGACAAGGCAGAAAAACTCACCACAGAAAAAAAAAAAAGAACAGGAGGCAGGACCGAAGGCTAGGGACCTAATCAATACAGACATTGGTAATATGTCAGATCTGGAATTCAGGATGACGATTCTCAAGGTTCTAGCCAGTCTGGAAAAAGGCATGGAAGATATTAGAGAAACCCTGTCAGGAGAAATAAAAGCCCTTTCTGGAGATATAAAAGAACTAAAATCTAATCAAGCTGAAATTAAAAAAAGCTATTAATGAGGTGCAATCAAAAATGGAGGCTCTTACTGCTAGGATAAATGAGGCAGAAGAAAGAATTAGTGATATACAAGACCAAAAGATAGAGAATAAAGAAGCTGAGCAAAAGAGAGATAAACAACTACTGGACCACGAGGGGAGAATTCGAGAGATAAGTGATAGCATAAGACGAAACAACATTAGAATAATTGGGATTCCAGAAGAAGAAGAAAGAGAAATAGGAGCAGAAGGTATACTGGAGAGGATTATTGTAGAGAATTTCCCTAATATAGCAAGGGGAACAAGCATCAAAATCCAGGAGGTGCAGAGAACACCCCTCAAAATCAATAGGAATTGGTCCACACCCCGCCATCTAATAGTAAAATTTACAAGCGACAAAGAGAAAATCCTGAAAGCAGCACGGGACAAGAAGTATGTAACATACAATCGTAAAAATATTAGATTGGCAGCAGACTTAATCCACAGAGACCTGGCAGGCCAGAAAGAACTGGCATGATATATTCAGAGCACTAAACAAGAAAAACATGCAGCCAAGAACACTTTATCGAGCTAGGTTATCATTGAAAATAGAAGGAGAGATAAAAAGCTTCCAGGACAAACAAAAGCTGAAAGAATTTGTAAACACCAAACCAACTCTACAGGAAATATTGAAAGGGGCCCTCTAAGCAAAGAGAGACCCTAAAAGTATTATCAGAAAGGAACAGAGACAATATAGAGTAACAGTCACCTTACAGGCAATACAATGGCACAAAATTCATATCTCTCAATAGTTACCCTGAATGTAAATGGGCTAAATGCCCCAATCAAAAGACACAGGGTTTCAGAATGGATAAAAAAAACAAAACCCATCCATATGCTGCCTACAAGAAACTCATTTTAGACCTGAAGACACCTCCAGATTGAAAGTGAGGGGGTGGAAAACAATTTACCATGCTAATGGACATCAGAAGAAAGCTGGGGTGGCAATCCTTATATCAGATATATTGGATTTTAAGCCAAAGACTATAACAAGAGATGAGGAGGGACACTATATCATACTCAAAGGGTCTGTCCAACAAGAAGATCTAACAATTTTAAATATCTATGCCCCTAACATGGGAGCAGCCAACTATATAAACCAATTAATAACAAAATCAAAGAAACACATGGACAAGAATACAATAATAGTTGGAGACTTTAACACTCCCCTCCCTGAAATGGACAGATCATCCAAGCAAAAGATCAACAAGGAAATAAAGGTCTTAAATGACACACTGGAGCAGATGGACATCACAGATATATTCGGAACATTCCATCCCAAAGCAACAGAATACACATTCTTCTCTAGTGCCCATGGAATATTCTCCAGAATAGATCACATCCTGGGTCATAAATCAGGTCTCAACCAGTATCAAAAGATTGGGATCATTCCCTGGATATTTTCAGACCACAATGCTCTGAAGCTAGAACTCAATCACAAGAGGAAATTTGGAAAGAGCACAAATACATGGAGACTCAACAGCATCCTTCTAAAGAATGAATGGGTCAACCAGGAAATTAAAGAAGAATTGAAAAAAATCATGGAAACAAATGATAATGAAAATACAATGGTCCAAAATCTGTGGGACACAACAAAGGCAGTCCTGAGAGGAAAATATATAGCGATACAAACCTTTCTCAAGAAACAGGAAAGGTCTCAAATACACAACCTAACCCTACACATAAAGGAGCTGGAGAAAGAACAACAAAGAAAGCCTAAACCCAGCAGGAGAAGAGAAATAATAAAGATCAAAGCAGAAATCAATGAAATAGAAACCAAAAAAAACAATAGAACAAATCAATGAAACTAGGAGCTGGTTCTTTGAAAGAATTAATAAGATTGATAAACCCCTGGCCAGACTTATCCAAAAGAAAAGAGAAAGGACCCAAATAAATAAAATCATGAATGAAAGAGGAGAGATCACAATCAACACCAAAGAAATACAAACAATCATAAGAATATATTATGAGCAACTCTGTGCCAACAAATTGGACAATCTGGAAGAAATGGATGCTTTCCTAGAGACATATAAACTGCCAAAACTGAAACAGGAACAAATAGAAAACTTGAATAGGCCCATAACCAGTAAGGAGATTGAAACAGTCATCAAAAATCTCCAAACAAACAAAAGCCCAGGGCCAGATGGCTTCCCAGGGGAATTCTACCAGTCATTTAAAGAAGAATTAATTCCTATTCTCCTGAAACTATTCCAAATAATAGAAATGGAAGGAAAACTTCCAAACTCATTTTATGAGGCCGGCATCACCTTGATCCCCAAACCAGACAAGGATCCCATCAAAAAAGAGAATTACAGACCAATATCCTTGATGAACACAGATGCGAAAATTCTCACCAAAATACTAGCCAATAGGATCCAACAGTACATTAAAAGGATTATTTACCACGACCAAGTGGGATTTATTCCAGGGCAGCAAGGTTGGTTCAACATCCACAAATCAATCAATGTGAGACAATACATTAACAAGGAAAGAACAAGAACCATATGATACTCTCAATAGATGCTGAAAAACATTTGACAAAGTGCAACATCCCTTCCTAATCAAAACTCTTCAAACTGTAGGGATAGAAGGCACATACCTCAATATTATCAAAGCCATCTATGAAAAACCCACTGCAATATCATTCTCAATGGAGAAAAACTGAGAACTTTTCTGTTAAGGTCAGGAACACAGCAGGGATGTCCGCTACCACCACTGCTATTCAACATAGTACTAGAAGTCCTAGCCTCAGCAATCAGACAACAAAAAGAAATTAAAGGCATTCAAATAGGCAAAGAAGAAGTCAAACTATCGCTCTTTGCAGATGATATGATACTATATGTGGAAAACCCAAAAGGCTCCACTCCAAAACTGCTAGAGCTTGTACAGGAATTCAGTAAAGTGTCAGGATATAAAATCAATGCACAGAAATCAGTTGCATTTCTTTACACCAACAACAAGACAGAAGAAAGATAAATTAAGGAGTCAATCCCATTTACAATTACACCCAAAACCATAAGATACCTAGGAATAAACCTCACCAAAGAGGCAAAGAATCTATACTCAGAGAACTATAAATTACTCATGAAAGAAATTGAGGAAGACACAAAGAAATGGAAAAATGTTCCATGCTCATGGATTGGAAGAATAAATATTGTGAAAATGTCTATGGTACCTAAAGTTATCTACACATTTAATGCAATGCCTATCAAAATCCCATCCAATTTTTTCAAAGAAATGGAACAAATAATCCTAAAATTTATATGGAACCAGAAAAGACCTCGAATAGCCAAAGGAATATTGAAAAAGAAAGCCAAAGCTTGTGGCATCACAATTCCAGACTTCAAGCTCTACTACAAAGCTGTCATCATCAAAACAGTATGGTACTGGCACAAAAA